>JAAGAY010047947.1:1656-22333 GCA_011801015.1 Ardeotis arabs
TATCTATCAGAAATTGAAACATGAAAACCATTCAGTTAAAGTGGTAACTCTTGTATGAGTGTATAGATTTTTTAATATTTTCTATTTGATTCTGACATTTCCTAGATACAGAAAATGCTTATTGGCTTGGAAAGGCTGGAATAAAAATAAATGATGAAGTATTTAATAGTATGAAACAATTTAAAAGAATATTTGAATTATTTTTCAAGTGGTTAATTTTAAAAATACAACATTTGTTCCTTTATAAGATTTTTTTGTTGTTTGAAATTGCATTTTCATGAATGTCAGGGAGCTGGAATTGCCCCCTTTCTGATTTTTCAATTCTGAAGCTGAATCAGTATGATATATTCCTCCAAAGTTACATGTTGGGGTTTTTTTTTGTAATACCAGTTTGAGTAGCTTTTAGAAACTACTTCAGTCTGCTGTTTGCTGTTCAGCTATATAGCACTAAAATGCATACAGTGAACTGGATCTATGTCCTATATATTTAGATGTAGGACTCTTAGGTGAGATCAACATTAATCTAAATGAAAAAAATGGAAGTAATAGCCCATGCTGTGTTATGGGTTCACATAGTTCTGCCATGCTGAATTCTTAAAAAAAAAAACCAAAAACAAACAAACAAAAAAACAACTGGCAGAAGCAAACTTGCACTATTTTTGTGAATAAGAATAAAGGATTTTGGGGGGTGAAATGCAGTATGTATTAATTTTTTTCAGTTCAACTTATCCAAAGAAGGCACAATAAGAAATAAATCAGGTGAAACTGTAGAGTGGTGTTGGAAATGGAAGGTCACTGGGAGATCTCCAGTTTATCCAGTGTATGAAGCAGAGGAAAAAGTTATGTTGAGTGACACGTTGGTGCATTGAACCACTAGCTCAACATCAGCAGTCCTTGGGAGTAAGGAGAATAACTTAGTGACATAAACCATATCTACAAATGTACTACACGGTATCTTCAAGATTTTTCCATTCAATATTGTACATTTTTATGCGATGGGGATTAACCTTTATCCATTCTTTATCTAGAGATCACTGACAGTTGTAGCTTTCAAACAGGCCCTATGGTTACAGGTTAATCACAGGAGTTCAAAGTATGCTTTTAAGGTATCCTTCTTCCAAAAAGTATTAACATGTCAACTAAATTCAGTTTTAGCAGACCTTTTTTTTTTTTTTTTCAGAGTTTTTAATGCTGAAACTGTATTTCATCATCAGATACTCCCTGCTCCAAATGACATATTGTAAAGTAACTTTGTAGAAAATTATTTGCTGTGTAGTAGTTATCAATATCTGAGCAGCCAATGGCTTAACTGGTTTTATATAGTTATGTGATTTCAGTAAGCTTTATGAGAAGATTGTGCTTTTTTCCCCTTTGAGAGAACATATTTAAGGAGGGATCTATTGTCATCAACTTTATTATTAGGTAGTTCAGCAAAACTGGAAGGTGGATACTACTTCTTTTAGAGTAGCTTAGCTGTGTCTCTGTAAGTGTATGTTCATTCACTGTCCCTCGGACTCTCTGCTTCTCAGGGTATTGGCATCCAGAATTTGGTATAACTGCTCAAAATGGTCAAGGAATGAAAAGCAAAGGAACTACTTGTATGATTTGTAATAAACTACAAGCACTTTTAAAATGAAATGCTGGTAGTGTTTTAGATGCATAAGTAACACAAGCACATGCTTAACATTACCATTCCAAAAGCACAGTTCCAAATCAGCAATGTGTGCAGAGTCTTGTGTTGATGCTAGTTCAGTGGTGAACATACATGTTGATGGTAGAGACAAACCCAGTGGGACTGGGTTAATCTAATAATAAAAACCCCAGGCCTCAATAATAATTGCACAGAACTGGCATGTATTTTAAAATACATTCAAAATAACCTGAATTATTCTTAACAAATGACAAAAGCTTGCTATGCACTCATTTAATGTCAGCACAGGCTGTTAGTGTATGTAGTACCACCCTTGTTTGACAACCAACTTGGGACATTATTTGCTGTATCTGACACAGTATGGATAAATAGGGTAAATAAATTTGAATCTTAATTAGAAGTTCACAAATTGATAATTATAAATGCAGGCATAAGAGTGATAACATAATGTTTCAGTACAGAGCTTTGTGCTGCATGCAAAGCCAAACATCTTTGGCTCTCCACAAGTATTCTGCATGAACTATTTGCTCACGTTGGTGACTTCATACTGCAGGGGGACAGGAACACATAGCAGAGGTGTTAGTGTCATAGGTATACGTAGGCTCTTCAAAATATCTCCGTTGCATCCATTTAAGGACTAGAATATGTTGTGTCTATCTGTCATTTGATTTTATGATGTCAAATAGTTACTTCAGCAAATAGAGGTTCTGAAAAGGATGAGACTAGTAGTTCTTGTATTCCTTTCGTTGAGTAAGTTTTTCTCTAATTTAATGTCCATCCGAGAGGACTTAAGACAGTTTCTCTGTATTGGTAGACTGGAGAAGCTGACTTGAAGGAACTCCTGACTGCCTGCTTTTTTTTTTTTTTTTTTTTTTTTTTTTCAGCAAGCTCAGATAGTTCATGCATGACTGTCATTAATAGTTTGGTTAATATTGCCATCTTTCAGTGTTGTACTTTCATCAAATACCTAAATATACTTTTCTGGACTTGTGAATGTTTTAAACTTTGTTTTCCTCTCAAATAAGAATGAAGAGTTGAAATAATCCAATTCTACATTACATGTAAAATGCTAACATTTTTGATACAGAGACGTCAGACCATCTAATTTCTGCACATTTGATTTAGAAAAGGAGTTGTCAGCACTCCTGACTTGAGATGATTTGCTTTACTTTGCTGAGCGCTGAAATATTTTATCTGGCAATCAGTTTGCCTGTATCGGTGCTTGTCAGTGTATTCTCCCTGGATTTGTGGTTCCTGTATGTTGTGCTCTCTTCTCTGTGATGCAGCTTGAGTAGTTGAACAGAGCCCCCTGCTTCACTGAGTTGGGCAGTTCTCAGCTGGCCCTATGACGATCCAATTAAAGAAGGATATTGCAGTGACTCTTGGCATCTGTAGTCCAGACAAAAAGCAACTCACATGGGAAGACAGCCTAAGACTCCAAAAGTGTAACTCTGATGGGGTAGTTTAGCCATTTGTGTAAATATACAGATTTTTTTTTGCCTCAGTGAACCACAGCAAAATACGTCTCTATTTTCTGCATCCTGCAATTGCATGCTTCTTAGCTGATGGAGCTCTCGGAAAATTTGTAGTATAATTGGCAGTGTGTGAAGCAGAGCGTATATAGTATAATGAAGTTTCAAGAGAAAGACTACTGTTGAAAGCAAGAACAGTTACATGTAATTCATTATCAGTAAAACACTAACAAGACGAGAATATAACTATGCAGTATAGTTAGTATGTGTTGGAAAACAGAAAAAAAAAATGGCCATTACCTTGTAAGGAACCTTGCAACTTTCTCCTGTTCTCCTACCCTGATAGATTTGTTCAACCCAGGTTGCCTCAGGTACATCTCTGCATGGGGGGGGCTGGCTAAGGAAAGCCTCCTGCAAACCGCTGGACAGCTGCACTCGGACTCTGTATGCTGTTTAAGTAGGGAGGGGAACAAAATGTCTAGTGAAACTTGTTGCATAGTGTGAAATTACTATATACTGTAACTTGTACTTTGTTAACAAGTTTGGATGAGGTCCGTAATTAGTTTCACTGGGTTATTTCACCCCTGCGTTTGGATAAAATGAAGAAGAAAATTTTTAGCAAAATTAACAAAACTGTAGTGTGGGTAGACCCCAGTACACTCAACGTAAAAGCAATCTCTTGTTCTGAGGTATGATAACTGAGTACGAAATTATGCTTGGCTTCATTCTAGTATTCCCAGACATACTTTTAATTCTGTGGCACTACAATTTATTTTAGTAACAGAAATAGAATGGAGATATCTGTAAATGTGTAAGTAGGTCAAGGCTTCAAACTTTTCCTGCATATCTCTTGAACTTTAGTTAGTTTCAGACCACTGCTTTCTTTTGGTTGTCTTCTAATCCTCGTATCTAGTGACCCTCTTTATGTGGAGTTGATTTAATCTTGCTTTTTAAGGGAAGAAAAAACTCTTGTCTCGCACTGACCAACTTTTTGAGCTTTTACCTTTTGTTGTCTGTGAATTAATTAAAAAACCCCAGTTCTTAAGAAGCAGTGATGCCAATTGTGGTGCAAAAGGATAATTTTTGCAAGACGTATGGATGATTAGGAATGAAATTCATGTTTAGATTTAGAAATTTAAAGATTAGGGTCTTCCCAAACCACATAGCACTGAAATCTAAGGAACCATAAAAAATTCTGCTCCTAGCTGCTGTATTCATTTCACCTAGCTGTAAGTAACTAGAGGATACTAGTCCTGGTTTGTTGTCAAGACTTCCACTGTCAATAATGGAGAAAGATACATTTGGGTAGTGACTGATGATTAAAGATAGAAGAGATGAATTGTACCCCATATGGCAGAAGCCTTTTATGATCATTTCAAAGAAGAGAAGCCTGAGAAGCATAGCCCTTCAATAGTCTTTTAAGAACGCACATGACTGAGAACCCTCACCTTCACTTCCTGTTTGATAACTTTTAATCTCTCTTCCCCATGACCAGATAATACTGTCTCTACGGGCTTGTTAGGTCTCTCTGGCTTCTGCCCGTGGGGTGACTCATGTAGGTCTCCATGCCTAGCTCCCAGCATGTTTGGAGCAATCAGTGGTTATTATTAGGCAATGGCTCCTGTATCCTGTAGCCTCTCTATTACAGGATCTCACTATCTTCTTTCTTTTTGCTTCATGTAAGATGTATTCTCACTGTTGTCATAGACTTAGTCTTTGAAATAGATGTCTCAGAGTCCTTACATGTCAAGATGAAGCATACAAATTATCTTCATAAGGAGACAAGTAAAGTTTTGAATATTAATTTTGAATATTAAGTTTAGGCTGAATTACCTATGCATCAGAAAGTTAGTGATTTTTTGGTCAGGGTTAGAATTGCATCACTGGTAAACCAATGGCATATTTTTTGAAGGATACATTTATTTAGAAATGCTGCTGTAGAATCCTTGCTACACTGTGAACTTCCTTCTAGCTGCACTTTCCCTATTAATTGTATATAATAATGACTGAAGAGCTAAAAGATGTGCTTATACAACTTCATTTTCTTACACACATTAAGCTTCATTTGCAAAGTGATCAGGAGGCAGTTGTTGTTCATGAATTTGTTTTCTTTGAGAAGGCTTAGGGCTAAAAAAGATCCCATTGCATGATCAGAGCCAGTCAGTTTTATCCAGGTAAGAACATAATTAAAGAACTTTGAAAGCCTAATTCTGAGGTGAAGTGAAGGAGAGTATATTTCACTTTTGAGCATTAGGTCAGGTGATTCAGAAGCAAACAATGATACATCAAGAAGGAAAATTATTGTATCAGGCAGCAGCTTGTGTTTTCCAGATTAGACTTCTTGAGCAAAATTAGATGAAGATTTTTCTTTCATCATCCTAATTAAAGTATTCTGCCCTTTTCATTGTCTTAGGTCATTGTTGATGAATGAAGAAGTGCCTTGAGTGCTTCTTCACAAATATAATTAAATGAGGAGATGTTTTTCAGTGGAAGTGATTATACATTTACTGAATTTAAAGCAGCTAAAACAGAAATAGGGACTTCATATATTGAAAGTTAAACTATGCACCTGCATATGTTGGATTACATGGTTTTGAATCTTTAATGGCTTTTTTTTTTTAATTTGCATTTCATTTTCTTGAGTTCTTATGCTTAAGATGACCACAAAACACAAGTGACCTTTTAGATATCTGCACAAAAAGATAAATAAGAATTTTGTAGCCTAACAGATAAAGTACAGAATCCCAGGTCAACTATAACTAATTAGGAGTCTGCTGTGGTATTGTGTCTTGTTTCAAAACATTCCTATTCACTTAGGCAGTAATCTTTGTACAGTGAATTAACCAGGAAGTTCACAGTGATGCTGTCTGGAGTGTGAGCTGCCTTTTGCACAAAGGATATTCACTCCTGATACAATTCAATGCTCTGAGCTAGGTGTGCAGGGGAAGGTGTAGTTTTGCAGTGCAGTTATCCTAGATCTCACTTTGCTGATCAAAACCAGAGAACTCCCCCGGAGCTACAGTCCCTATCAGAGTTAGGTTTTATACAGTTTGGAATAAATCTTGTCCATGAATCAAGTCTGGGAAACAATATGTGAATGTCAGTTAACAATTTACTCAATATATCCTCAAAAGACTGAGTACTGACAGCAGTAGGAATGCTAGGCATTGAATATTTGCACTCGTGTGTGTTCCTGAGAAAGAAGTAACTGCATATCACTACGCATAATATTACGTTCCAGGATTGTATCCTACATTAGTAGTGATCCTTATTATAATGCAACTATATCTTTATCATGTTGCCTTATGTATGAATTGTCTTCTAAACTTTGTCCCAGTGTAATATAGATTGTTATTCCCTCTGAAGTTCTAGCAACATCCTTATAAGATTATGCTGCATGTATGGAATTTATCATCAAATTTACTTCTGTTCATTTACATAGGAGACCATGTACCTAAGGTTATGATTTACTTCACTGTTTAAAGCAAAGATATTCACTTGAATTTGAGTGACTTCTTATTCATTTAAGGGCTCAATAGGAGAGTTTACCAACTGAATTTAGAAGAGGTTGAAATAAGCCTTCACTTATTATATGGATAATAAATGTAGGGACAGATTCAGTTTCATAGATAACAGTTTGTCTGCTTGACAATTTCTTTAGAACATTATTAATAGCCTTTCCTATTTAAATAATTAAATTCCATGTCAGATGAAAGTTATTATAATGAATGTTGGTTCTTTTCTTCTGTTGTATTTGTACACCCCTTAATTCTGAGCAATAGACTCAGTCTTCAACATCTTGCTGCGTGCTATACTAACAATATCTACTTGTTCTGTGTGCTTTCTGGTTTGGACTATGCCACTGGATTTGTGTTCCTTGGGTTATTAGTGTGTGATCCATAAGTACATGGAGCATGTGGACCATTCTTGGCATTTTTCAGTAAAAGGGCTTGCTGTTCATAGTTCACATGAAAGTGAGCCTTTGGAGTTGGGCATAATTTATAAAATGTACAGGCCAAATTAGCCTACGAAATTGAGCTGGAAAAAATCAGCTAATGTAAAAATATTTTTAAAATACCGCAAAGTAATTTTAAATGTTTTTCTACCCCTCAATTACCTACAAAAAATGCTACATTTCTGACTCTGCTGTCTCTAGGGATGCAAAATTGCATCACGTTGTATTTTTTCCTCTTCTCAAAAGAAAAGAAGGAATTTTTACTTTGAACTTAAAAGCTCTATTTTTGTTTTGAACAGCCTTTTTGAGAACAGTGTCAATCCCCTAGAAGACTATATGAGTCTATTTTGCTTTTATATTTGGTACAATATCAGTAATACAATCAAATATGAAGTTGTATATCCAGCAACGATTTTTAACTACTTCTAACTACTTTAACTAAACCTCTTTGTTTTGCCTTGCTATTTCTTTCTCAGGAGACTTTGAGAACATACCGTTTTTTTTTTTTTTTTTTTTTTTTACTATTTCCATGAATAAATTCCTTCAAGTTTTTTAACCTGTTATATAAAAATAGAAAATAAAAATTAGAACTTAAAGAAGAAATAGCAAGAGAAGACCTGTCATTCTGAAAGATTGATCTAGGTTTCCTTGGATAATTTCTTTTATGAAATAATACTGGATTTCTTTATTCTTTCTTTTATTTTTTTTTCCTGTGTTCAGATGGAAGACGTCATAGCCCGCATGCAAGATGAGAAAAATGGAATTCCTATTCGTACAGTCAAAAGTTTTCTTTCCAAGATCCCCAGTGTCTTTTCTGGTAAGAGTCAGTAAATTTCATACTATTTAAAGTTTCTACTCTACCATATGTAAGGGGATGTTCAAGTAGCAAACACTTTTAACTGAGTGCTATGGGGAATTCACAGTCATCTGATCCAGAGGAGACATTGACTATCCTTTGAATGCTTTAATTATAGAAATTTTTGATATGTTTCTCTCACATTGGAGTGGGCTTACACAGAGATATTTTTATCTTGTAAATTAAGTTAAGGGAATACTTAATTTGCTACAGAAAGTCAATTATCTGAAGATGGCAATATTTTAATTGCTGTTTCTGCATTTCAGATCTGATTTTTAGCCTGTTTTCATGGCAAGTATAATGACTTTGGTGTATAGACAAGTTACATGAAGATAAGAACTAGTATAGCAGCAACAGAAAAGGAAAATCATCACTGCACTCTGTAACTGATACTGAATTGTGGCTGTAGACATTTATTACAACATTTGTAATCTGCTTTTGTAGCTGGCTGCCTGTGCCCAAGAAGTTAGCTGAGATATCTGTGGTGATTTGTGAAACAGCTGTAAACTTTATAGCTAATCCAAGTCAGTATTGTCATATGAACAAAAATATGTCCATCTATTAACTAGTATAATATATTTGTTCATTTATTTACATACTTTTATATAACTTTATGCATTTATATATATGGATATGTATCTTTTTGTGCTACCAATGAGTACAGAGTTCCTTTGAAATAGATGCTATTGCTGAACCTACTTTTTCCATAGTTTGGTCAGCTTTGTAAACGGTTAACGTTTTTGTAATTAAAAAGGTAATCCTTATGTAGAAAGTATTTACAGAAGTTCATACTGCCCAGAACATCAAGAAGAATTCTATACTTTCACTTTCAAACTTTGAAGTGCTTTTGCTAGTCAGTCTGACACAAAGGAGGAAAGAGTCTTAAGAGTGAAAAAAAGTCTTCATGATTTTAGAAACTACATGTAAAAAAACTAGCCTCTGAAAGATGGATCTTTATTTCCCATAAATTAGTACAGCATGACATCCTATTCAATGATCCATATAAATTGTTATTCTCTGTCTTTCCTTGTAAGTTATTGTTTTCAAATTAGACAGACTAGGGATGTTTGTATATCAGGAGACATTATGTACCAAAAGGATTTTTTTTTTTTTTTACCGGAATAAACATCATACTTTTTAAGGTTGTGTTAGAATATGTGTATAGTAGTACATAGTAGTCACTGATATAGCAACTTTTGTGTACAACCTGAGGCATTAACTTTATCAATTGGAGGGGGAAAGAAAAAGAAGAGTTCTTTTTTTGCTTTTGCAGATTTTCTCTTTCAAATACCAGGGCAGTAACTTTTGCTACACATGACTAAAAAAACCCACCAGAACAGTGCAACTGTCATTTTAGTGCAATTAATCTACTTCTCTAGCAGTTTTTTATTCTGGATGGAATCTCAACTCTTCAAATCTTCATGTTGAAAGTAGCTGATTTCCTTTAAAGTGCTAGGAGTTTGTGTATATGAAGCAACTGAATCTCAGCTTGAACTCAAAACTATTGATTACTAGGAAACAGGGGAGTATTGTTTTCTAAGTGCGCACAGACTTCCTGTAAAGCAGTGGTTGATAGCTTATAGTACTGTTATTACCTACAAAGTTATACGTATGAAAATGGTCAAGGACAGGTGCTCTCCAGTTAAAAAAAAAAAGTCTATATGCTCCTATAGATCTCTCTCTGTGTGTCTATGCGTAAAAGCATGTATTATACCCAGCCTTTAGTCCAGGCTTATGTCTCATAAAAATGGAACTTTGCAATTGTTTGTTTGTGGGGAGAAACAGAATGGGTACGTCTACCACAGTCAAGACATCCCAGCAAGCACTTAGACTGATGTATATGTGTATGCATTGGAAAAGACCTGTAAGAGTCTTTTAAACAACTTGTAAAAATTAAGGATGTCCATAAATTGTCTGTAGATTTAGGATATTATGGGCTAGCATTTTAATTGTGCTTTTATAAAAAGCAAGAGAGGTATTTTTATTTTTCTTTACTTATATTTCATAGTTGCTTCTAAAAAGAGCATGTGAAAAACTAGTTGAAAGAGCAGTCACTTTTTAATGCAGCATTACTGACCGTATCTATTAAGGATGACTACATTAGCAAAATTAGCCTGGGGAATGGTATCTGAATTTAACCTTTCAATAAAATATTATGATTATAATAAATAGGATGATGTGATTATATTGTCTCATTTACTGAGTCATTCCTTAAATGTTTTTACAAGTAAAATATCCACACAGAGAAACATTTCAAATACAGATAATACTCTATAGGCTGTACACATTGTTGTGCTTCAGAAAAACATGAAGAGAAATAATAGTAAGTTAAAGATTGTTTCACCTTGTGAAATTTTGAAAAAAAAAATGATGAATTATGTTGCTTTATATTTCATATATTCAGAGAGCAAATAGGTTGCTTGATGTTGATATTTGTTTCATTTGTTTTTCTGAGCAAGCTGCTTGCATTCAAACACATCATTTTTGTTTGATTTCTGTCTCAAAGTCTTTCAGAAGTAAATCATTTAGTTTACCTGATTAAAATGTGTGTAAAATGAGTTAGTAAGCTATTTGATGAAAACGAATACAAACCTGTAGATGTGTGCTGATTACTATGCAGATTTGAAGCCATGTTTAGGAACGTATCAGATTGACATTATGTAGCAAATTTATCTATGGTGTAAATTCACTACAGCTGGTGAATTTTAGACAAATTTTGATAATAGCATTCCAGTCGCCTACAAGCAGGAGGTGAAATGAATTGTGAAAAAAAACCCCAATCCTTGACTGAACTCTAGCATGTTGTATATGCCAAGATACGAATCTCTGAAAACAAGGGAGAAAAACCAAAGCTGTTAGCAACTATCCCGATTCTATACTTCATTTGTTGGTGCAGAGAGATTTTTCTTAGCTGTTTAGCATTAAGGGTATTAATAATACTTACTCGAGTTCTTTTGATAAAGAACTCTACATAAAATTATGCCTCTTTGTCGTAGTTCAGCCCCAATTGGGATCAGACTACGCAGTCTCTCTCTCACTCCCCCGACCCTCCTTCTTCACTGACCTTGGTGTCTGCAGCCGTTCCTCACAACAGGCTGGCAGACGCCTCTCAGGATCATTTTTACATCTTATTCACTTCTCATCTTCTCTCCACTTCTTGCAGCCAGGCCAGGCTGAGTTGGGCCCAGTCAGCTGCCTGGTGGGAGGCCAGAGCGTAAGGCCCTCAAGGCTCACACCTTCTCCTCTCTGTCCCTGCTCAGCTGCTTCACATCTTCTCTCTTTTTTTTCCTGTTTTCCCCTTCTTAAATACGTTATCGCAGAGGTGTTATCACGGGATGTTCTGCTACCAATTGGCTTGGCCTTGGCCAGCAGTGGGTCTGCCATAGGCCCAGCTGAGTCCACTGAACAAAGGGGAGCAACTTCTAGCAGTTTCCTACAGAAGCTGCCACCTTAGGCCCCCCTCACTAAACAAAACCAGAACACTCTTTTTATGCAAATAACTATGGTGAACAACTTAGTATATTACAAAGTCTGTAACAGAAATGATATGACTTATTATGCATACAAGTAAACAATTATTGGAGAAGGGGAAAATGCATCCTTGAGTAATTCCAAATGGGATTCAGCATAAAATAATCAGTATGGAGTTGAGAGCTGACTATTTCACTTGTGCTGCTTGCAGACCTGAAACCTGTTGTTTTTGTCAGTGAACATCTGTGGTGTATTTTAGTTATGTCATGACAAGCAAGAATAAATATCAAATGCTCTAGAGTTATTCTGTACTCTGTAGCTTGCTGAGTCTGATGAGCTAATGCTTTCACTGCACTCAAAGCTTATTTTATACCAATATCTGCATCATTCACTGTTGCAGAACAGATATATTTACAGTCTCCATGCCTATTTTTTTTTTTTAATTGAGTTAACTACTACACATGGATTTTTCAGCATAATTCTATACTGACTCATCCTGACACTAGCTCACTGCCTTCTGGGGCCATTGTAGCAGTATACTGTATGCCTATTACGATTTCAGACAAAAAATGTTTTTTTATAAAAGACCTTAGCCTTTACAGAGTCTTGCTGAATTACCTCATCTATGCTTGTGAGGGTAGGTACAATTAGGTCTTTGAACAGAGAGAACGTACAGTGTGCTGTGAACTGAGAGAATGTACAGTGTGCTGTAGCAGATGGTCTTTGTAGTGATGGTTCACCTCAAGCTGAGCCACCCACAATCTTATTTGCAAGTAGGCTCAGACTATATGCAACAAACATGAATTTGCATAGATAGATTTGCAGAAAACAGACTAATATACCTAGTACACTAATGGCTGAAACTAGATTTGCGAGATTATATTTTACATCCTACACTGGTCATTCTTAATGGAAATTCTGCTGTTAATTGTGGTTTTGCTTTAGTCTGACTGCTTAAGCGTATAAGCAACGCTATGGTGTAAACCATCATTGTTCGAGGAATAGCTTCCTGTCTTTGAGAATGGAATAATCTATTTTCATTATGAAGAATATAGTCTGTTTATGGCCATTCACATTATAATATTGAGTGTGAAAATCACACCAGAGCTTGTGTTTTAAAAACTGCATTGTTCTAAAAGTGTATCCTCTCGCAGAGCCTGAACTGTCTCTGAACCGAACTCAGTATACGCCAGGTGAAGGAGAAGTTTCTTGAAAGAGGGGTTGAGTCCGTTTTCTCAGTAGCTTTAAGCATAGTTACACATCTGAGCATCTAAAGTTGGGCTTGAAGATGACACTGAAGTAGCTTCCTATGTGATTCTTGGGAAATTTGACTGTTTATTGCCAAAATTTTAGTTATCCCCGTCTACGGATCTAAGTCACTTTCTATGATTAATGTTGATGACCACAGTCATGGGCACTCAGTTTTCAGAAGGCATACATTTAAAACAGTGGTTGATGGCTTCCTGACTAGACTGCACTCTCGAGGTGAAGTCGTAATAATGTGGTTCGTTATGTATATATATTGTAGCTTTCACTTGAAATGTTAAAGGCTCCAAGGGAAAAAAACCAGGCAGGAGAGTTTTCTCTTTCCATGTGATTATGCATTTTGATGAACAAAAGAAGGGCTTGCTGTTGTTGTCTCCATGGTTTTAAAATGTTTTGGAGGAGGGAAGATAGTTTATATAGACATCTTGCCAGTCAACAACAATAATTGCATGAAAGTTGTCATGTGCATTCTTTACTAACACTGATTAGAGCGTTAGCAATAAAAAGAAGGCAATTTGCCTGCAACATGGCTCACCATTAGGCCTGGAAATGGATAAAAAAGCTTGCTTGAAATGATGAATGTCTGACATATGAATCATAGGGATTAGAAAGAGCTCTAAAATATCATTTTTATTTTTACTAAGGAGAGAGAGCAAGTAAATGTCAAAGTTTAGCTGTTCACTTTCAAGCAGAAAGAAGCATTCAGAGTTTACAGATAAGGCACAACAATAGCTGAGAGTTTATTTTGGGGGTCTTTGTGGAGTGGGCTGTTCAGTATTAGTACTGAAAGCTGCTTAAGCTAATCATAATGTGAATATTTCATTAAAACAGATGTAATGATAGAGTAGTGTCTTATGGTCATTACACAATACCACTGTGATTCATTATAGGACTTTAAAGTGCATAGTACTTGGATAAGCTTGGTGATGAATAAAATATGTGGAGAATGTGCCAACAAAGTAGTGTGTAAGCATGAATGAGGGACACTGCTTAGCGTTTTTATTGAAGGAGCGGGGAGAGCTATGAGAAATGTAGGTTCAATTAAAGAATACATGCAGAGAGAGAATAAAAAGTATTCAAGGAAAGCACGCTCATACTAGTTGTTACTGGCTGTTTCTGATGCATGGCTCAATAATTTTGGAAAGCAGTCACAGCTTGAACCAACAGAAATGGAGGAGGCTAGTAGAAAGGTGTTTTTAAATATGTCCTTTTGAGTTAAAGGGAAGTGAAAAGAAATTTACCTTTCCTAGGAAAATGTAATCCATGTGAAGTCTTTAGTTTTTTCGCATTCCTAGATGTGAAGCTGATATTGTGCCTTTTCCGTGTAGATATTGCATTTTCCCACTTTTTAGAATGATTACCATCACATGCCATTTTTATTCATCTTTTTTCCTGATGTCAGAAAATGCTTATTTCTCTTCTACTTGGGAAATTGCTAAGATAGTGAGACATTGCATTTTGATTAGCAAATGTATTCATATAATCATTAATTAACAGTCTTTATTTAAGCACTAGCACTATGCTTGGTAAAAATAGAGAATTTATGTGTTTAAACATTAAAAAATCCTGCTGAAAAGCAGACCAGCAGTCTCAGTAGCCTGGTCAGATGTAGTGAGAGACTCCAGAGGAAAGCGATGTGAAAGCAGCTCATGACACTCACAGATGGGTGAGCCCAAGGAATTAGTCACAGGAGCTACCTGCAACAACAGTATTGCTTATATAGAAGCAGACAGCAAAAGTTAGAGCAATAAAGTGGGAACTGGATGACTCGGCGGACTAATAACAAGAAAGAGTGTGCTTCATCTGTCATTAGTTTTGATCTTGCCCAGCTGAATAATGAATTGTTAGAATCCGATGACTGTTCAGTTCTACGTGTGAAATGAGTTGATAGATTAATCCACTTTTTGTACTGGAGATCACCTACCTGAAATGCAAGATAAAAGAGAAAGCTCCACTACTTAGATTGACAGAAAAAAAACACAAAAGCATAACACCTCAATCATCTGGTACCTTTGAAGCCAAGTAATATTGCCTTATAGGTAAATACAAGGACTTCGGAAGTTCCATTTTTTACACAGAAATAAATTAAATATTTTTTCCAGAATAAATTAACTGTGTGGGAGAAGCTAGGATTCCTATCTCCCAAGCCTCTAATTTTATGGACTTTTTTTTGGTTGATGACAGTTTCCTACTTTCTTATTCTTTCCATTTGCTCATTCCCCTTTCCTTGCATTCTATATAGATATAATTTAATAGTAGAATCATCGCTGATTTCTTTATGCTGAATCAGTTTCTCATTATTTGCAAATGGAGCCTTCAGTGTTAAAGTTACAAGCTTTGCTGCCTTGTTGAGGTTCCAGTCTTAGTAAAATGCTTTGATGAAAGATCTCTGTCAGTACATGAAGGACAAAAGGTGGCTCATGTCCCTGCTCCTTGCAGGGGGGTTGGACTAGAAGACCTTTGAAGGTCCCTTCCAACCCTTACTGTTCTATGATTCAACGTGAGCAGGGACTTGCTGTCTTTACAGTTTCACTTTTCAAAGCAGAACTTTTGAGAATAAAAAGTTAATAATCGTCTATGCCTAAATGAATAGTTGGTTTGAAGTTAAAGCACCAACCTCTCTTGTGTGTCATCTCCATTCATCACTCTGACAGAGTGACTGATTTGCATTCAAATGTTGGCTAGTTCTCTTTTTATTGATATCATGTTCATGATTTTTAGAGTCATGAGTAGAAGAGATTGACTAAGGGGCGCCATAAGATTGGACATACAGTTATTTCAAAGTAGTGAGATAATTAACTGATTAATGAGTAGTGCTTTATATGCTTTACCATTTCAGAAAACCATATTGGATATTTGAGTGCTGTCTGCATAACTTCACCTCCTGTTTCTGTTTGTTTGCCTATCTGTCTTGGCCCTATCACTGGGATTGTAACTATGGCCAGAGAAGGGTGCTCTTAAGCTGCTTAGAACTTGACAGAACTTTTGTATTTTTTGGAAAATCAGCTTAGTGACAGTGTTGCAGCTGTGAAGCTCAGAATGGCCTTGTGACAAGTTGTGGTGGGCTGGCATCAAATAAGAGCTGACTGCTGTTATTTGCTTGAAATGAAAAGTGAATGAGAGAAATAAATAATTGTTTCCAATAAATTTAATGTTCCAAGATGATTATGCTCTCTATCTTCATTTTAAGGCATGTGTTAATATCAGACCTTTAATAAATCACTGTCAGATTTAAAAGCTTTTCAAAATGTGAAAGTATTTTCATTGGATGTTTTAAACAGAACAACAAATTCTCATTTAAAAATTATTACTTCCTCCTAACCAAACAACAACAAATAATTGTATTCATATGTTTACCTTTCAGTTCCATGGTGATTGCCATTGGGAGCATTAGTAAAAAAAAAAAATACAGTGAAGAAAGTCTGAGACAATTTTGCAAAATTGTTCTAGGATACTGAAAATCCACTGAAAAAGTCTTTAAAACTAATCTGTGTGCAAAACAGTCATCATAAATGTCAGTTCCCTTCAAATCAGTAGATATGAAAAGCTTATTTTCACAGACATTTGCAAAAGAAATAGGTCTAGAAGTCATGCGTTGATGGGCAAAAATTCTTAATTTTTCTCTTCTTGTGAGATGGTAGATTGTTGGGAACATTCATCCTATTTGTTGTTCATCCACATGAAGTGCATAGTTTGAATTAGATGATCCCCTCTTTCCCAAACGCTGTGTAAGGCCCTTACAGCTCAGCATGTTTCCAGAGAAAAAGTTCTGGGGCTTGTTGGTCATAGATACAAATTTGTTCCTAACTTTTTCTACTATGTTGTTTTGTCATGAAAATATTTCCCTCCCTTTCCTATACCACCTTCTTCTTAGCCTTCTCAGCTGTAAAATTTTGCCAGTGTTCTGCCAGCACGTTTGAAGTACTTCTACTTCAAGAGTAGTACTTCTGAGAGGAGTATGGGAAACCCCACTGCCTTCACTATGGCCAAAACTTTACCTAGTTTGCCACCCTTGACATCCAGTCTCTAGACACTGGATGTGTAACATTCATGGAAAATGTGGGGTGAAAATGTTGGGGAGCCCTGAGTCAGCCTCACATCAACCTGAAATTAGCAGGAATTCTGCCATCTATCATAGCTTCACTGTAAGTAGTTAGCCATTTTTTGTGGCATAACACCAGTTAATAATTGTGTTTTGTTATGCTGTTTTTATATCAGCAACAATGATTGATACTTACAGAAAACAGAGAAAATAACCCTCTCCAACACACGCACACAAACATACATAGCTTGCATATTTATGCCATTTATATCTGCCCACAGAGTTAGTGCATAATATATCAGGTTAAACCCCCCCCAACTTTTAAGTTGATATAAGCAACATCTGTAGTAGTAATTAATAATGTAGGTTCACTGAAATGTGTTATGTTCATAATCAAAGCCTTACAGGAAGACAAGACTAGAGTATGACTAAGGAAGAGTGACTTTACTGCAATATATTCCAGGGTTCTATGAAAATTGTTTTCCTTCCTGGCTATCTCTTAGAATCGCTTAGAAAGAAGTACTGTTGATGTTGCGTAGCAATGATTAGAACTAGTTAAATAAAGCAAAAGTGAAAAAGTGAGAATTTTCCAGGCATCTGTATTTTAAGTAATTGTCTTAATTATGAAGCAGAGAAAAGAATACTACTTGAGTCCATCAGTTTCTGAGGTACTTCTATGACAACAAAGCTGTTTGTTTAAATTACATTGGAATTTTTTTTCACAAAGCAATTCGAAATACACAGAAGAGGAGTGTTTTCTGTGAAGAAAGAGCTACTACTGTGTTTGGTGTCACTAATTTCTGAGATAGGAAGGAAATTTGCTGCTCATGTTAAGAATGAGAAGAGGAAGTGTATAGCTGAAGATAAATGAAGTCCCAGCATGAAGTCCTTGTTAACTGCTAGTAGTGGTCTTACTGCAATGAGAAACCTGTTTCATTACACACTTGATAAGTAGTCTCTGGAAACTATCCTACAAATGAATATCCTCTTAAAGACAAAAATAAATTAAACCAAATCTGGTTCCTCCAAAGTCAGAACCCTTGAGTCCAAAAAGTATCCATTGTCTTAGCAAAAATCAAAACTTTGGAATAGTACATAGGATTTATGTATGTGATTTTGTATGAGTGTGATGTAATCCTAAAGCTGGGAATACATGTTAGTAGGTTTGGGTCTTGCATATATGGTCAATAATAATGGAACAGAATGGTTACAGAGAATATCTGTGTACAAGGCTGTAGTTAGGCGGGTACTGTAATTGTTTTATAAATAGAGACAATAGGTAGTAATACAATTATGTTGTTGAGACAATAGATATTAATATGATTACATTGTGGAGACAGTAGATGTTAATACAATTACATCACGTTTTGAAAAATATCCAACTTTTTAATTTATGTCGCATGTTTTTGGTTGGCTGTAGGAGTATGATAAGTACTTCTGGTACACATACAAATAATATATTGTTTAGACATATCCTGCTAGGTGTAATACAGTGTAAACACATACATTTGCTTTTCTTTTTAAGATTATACGAATGCATCTGGGATAGTATTTCCCTATTCTTCTTACATGACATCTAACTGACTCATTTTGTGACTTTTCAAGCAATACAACTTCTTTCTGCTTCAGTTTTACCATTTGTGTACAGGAAATTGTATCTTATTGTCTTTAAATCTACTGTTTTAAAGTGATGTGAAATATTTAAGTGAACTATATGCAAAGAGAAAGTGGTGCTGTATTTGCAGATTTCAATCTGCCGTTTTTACAGCTAGATAAATATAGTTGGCCAGCAGTTAAAATAAACTAATTGAAATCATTCCCTGGAGAATATGCCCCTTAAGCAAGAAATCAAGTTAGCAGGGTTTACTAGATGACTTGTGATTTAGCTCCTAATTCCGTTGATTCCAGCTATGAGGAAAGAGACTTTGTCATTGCAGTTGCATCAGAAGACTGCAGACTTGTCTTTGCAAAAAGGACAGCAGGGAACAAATTCTAATAATTGTAAATGTTTGTATTTTTGTTGCTGCTAAAGTTATCCACAGACTTGTTTTGCAAACAGAATATGTACACTTTATAACAACAAATGTCACCATAACATCAGGATTTTCACTGCAAGTAAGCTGCATGTAGTCTAACTTTGCTTTACTAGGAGCTAGTGTGCATCTGGATTGTCTGGATTTTTTTTTTTCCCTGAGCAATTGCCTGGTATGGTTCTATATGAGTGTTTATTTCAGCTTGGACATGTTTATTGAAGTAATTGATCATGACACAGATTGAGCAGTCCATTTAATCTGTGTAGTGTATCTGCATGCATGAAATTTCTGTTTGTCAAGGATGCTGGATATTTGTGATGGTAAGAGTAAAAAAGTTATGAAGGGTTCTTGCTTTCTCTAGAGGTGGCAAGACGTCTCATGCCACAAGATTTCAAAATACTAAAAACATTTTCCTCCTGAATTTATCAAGGACGAGAAGCTAAATTCTCAGCTTTCCATAAATCAAAACTGTCATTTTTTTAATAAAAAAAAAATCCAGAATGAAAAATAGAAAGCTTATTTTCGGAAAACATTGAAAATGGGACACTGAAGACTTTAAAAAAGTTTTAGCTGCAACAAACGAGTTTTCTGAAAAGCTCACCCCTTTGACATTGCGAAAGTCCTGAAGAAGTCCTGGTAGTATTTTCTGCCAGCTGTGTTCCTGACAAAAAGAAAGATATGTTAAATTAGTTACCCACACAGGAACTAAAGGTAGTTCCATACAGCTTACTGTGATTGGCAATCTATCACTTTACAAATAAATGGACCATAGATACTAATTAATTTTTACAAATTATCAAAGTACTTTTAAATGGAATGCTACAATCAAGAACAACTTATTAACAGGAAATAAGAGCATTCAAGTGTGATGAGTGTTACTTACACAGGCCGCACACATTTGGCAGAGCCTATTAAAGGAAGCTCCTGAGCTTCAGAATAAAGGTCAGAAGTTGAGTTGATGTTTAAAAAGCTGCTTTCTAATATTTGCAGCTGGAGAGTGAGCCTTGATGTTACAAAACAAGCATGTAAGCCAGCAGGAGTTACTCTGTTTTCCATGATCCCAGCCCCACAGACTCAGCAGTCCCCGAGGCCAGAGGATGTTGGCAGCTTTGAAGGCACAAAGCTCAGTGCTCCTGCCATGCACCTTGCCTTTCTGCTTCCCACACAGCATCTGTCTCTTTTTGCCATAGGGATGGAAGATCTCAGTGAGGATGCTCTTGGTTTACTTGTTTCCCCTGTTAGAGAAGATCACTGGAGTACGTGCTGGTTCCTTGTGCTGCTCCAGGGTCTACTGTATAGACCTACAGACCTCTGTAGACTCTACCTTTTTGTCAAGACTATCTTCTTGTAAATTTTGATCTTACTTATTATGGAAGAAAAGGCTTGCAGATCTTAAACAAAATAAGTCTATAGTAAAATGCCCAGTAGTTGCTTGCCTGAACTGCTTTATTTCTAGAGCAGGAAATATTTTATGAATAGAGAAAAGGCACTGGGCCAAACCTGCCCATGAATTATTTGTTTACATAAATTCCAGCTTCTGCTTTTCTTCCCACCCCTTTATCCTCTCTTGATTTTTCCAATTGCTTTCATCAGTAATAATTTCAAGTTGAATTCAAATTGCTTCCATACTCTTCAGAGAAAAAAAAAAAACAACACTTTTGTTCTCTATTCACTTGTTTTCTGAGTAGTAGTATTTTTGTGTTCCTACTATCTGAATTCTAGAAGTGGGTGTTTTTAGACAATTTTATCAAGTCCTTTCATACTTACAAAGGCATCCATTCAGTAGAACAAATCAGAATTCTGTCTTAATGAAAAGTGAAGGTGGAGTGACTCATCTCTTTTGTTTTTGTGCCTGGGGTCAAATACAGAAATACTTAGGCTTGCATGTTACCTACATCTTTTCAGAACGTTGATATATCATATTAAAAAAA
>JAAGAY010047970.1:0-16261 GCA_011801015.1 Ardeotis arabs
AGGAGAAAAGAAAAAAAAAAAAAAGGCACGAAAATACAAAACCCAGGGTCCATCTCTGTGGAGCTCCGTGCACACCCAAAGCAAACAGCGTGGAAAGGTCCCATGCCGCTCCTCCTGAAGGCCAGACACAGGGGACGCCAGAGGCTCGAATCCAGGAACTGAGAGATCCTGAATCAGATTTCACATAGCTCTCGCTGTTCCAAGGCTGCAACTGCAGAGATCAGCTCAGATTTATTTTTAGGTGCTCCAGCCCTGTGCCTTTTTTCCAGTAATTCTGATCAAACTCGTTCCTGGAACTTGGGAATGGGTTCGGCCACAAGACAGCACTTCCTGTGTGTACGATGTCACTCTCAGCAAGGATGCCAAGGAAGGAAGAAATGACAGATGCTGGTGTCACTTTATCATTTTCTACTTTATTACTTCAAATTAACAACCACGATAAAGCTCAAAAAAGTCCAATATTTACACAGGAAAAAAGTACAAAATCCCCCCCCAAAGTTCTTCAGGTTTTTTTTTTGTTTTTTTAAATTACAAAGTAATAAAAAGTTTTGCTCTTTAATTAAAAAAAAGAGAGAGACAGTAAGAGGGGTAAATAAATTAGGAAAAAAATAGGGAGGAAAAATAAAGTGTTAAATAGAAAGGATAAAAACAAACAAAACAAAGACTAACCCCACCCTCCCCGCCCTGCCAACAACCCATCGGCTCCACACTACAGTGACAGTGTGTCTGCTACAGGCCATAGGTCGCAGTGGTGATCATTGTGTTTCAAAGCCCCAAGCGCCACAAAGCAGCTTGAGTATTCCTAAATTATATTTAAAAACAACTAAAGTTGGGGGGGGGAGGGAGGGAGACGGGTGGGAGAGGGCAGGAAGGGGTTGTGCATGTACGGTGGATCTTACTTGGGGTTGCATGAGGGAAGGAGAGAGCAAGAGCCATCGCTCCGAAAGAACACCAAACTCCAGTTTCTGTGCGCCTCTCTCTTCTCCTCAAGTCCCACACTCTCTCCGCAGGAATTAAAACAAGTTTTAATTAAAAAAAAAAAAATATAGAAAAACACGCACAGCCAGACGAAAAAAAGACCCCGCTGCAGGGATGGGAAGTGGGTTCTCATCTCCCTGTATATCAGCTCCAGCCTTCCCATGCTCCATGGGACAAGGTACCTTTCCACAGAGATCCCTCGGCACGTGAGGACCACTTGGATCAGGAAGTCTGGCACTTGCTCCCGACAGCCAAAAAAAATACGCAGAGAAGCCACCCACGGAAAGGAAGCCCGAATCAATGATTAGGCCATTGCCACAATTCCCCTCACAGCTTAAAATTCATTTAATGCTTGAGAAAATAAATTCTGGTATAATAATAAAAATCAGACTTTTACCATCAAGTGTGGCTGGAATCTGATTCCCTCCTGGCCCAGAAGGCTCCTGGAAAAAACACACAAAAAAAACCCCAACCCTCCCACTATCCTTTGCCCTCAGAAGAAAAAAGGAGAGCAAAGTTAAAATTTATATGGCTAGAAACCATATGATTTGAGAATTTAAGGTGAGGAAAAAAAAAAAAAAAAAGCAGGAGACTATATCCAAGGAAAAAGAAAGAAAGAGAAACCAAAACCAGGAGCAGAGGAGGGGGTAGCCAGTGGGGGCAGTGGTAGGGCCAGGGTGGGGCTGGGGGGGCAGCGAAGGTGTTCCCGCACGGCTCCTGCGTCGTCAGCTTCTCAGAGGTGCTCACGCTGGGGGACGCAGGCGGCCCTCTTGGAAATGGCTCACGCCAGTGCAGGGGTACAGCTCGACTCCTCATCGTTGGCAAAAAGAAATTCTGTCGGGGTTTATTTTTGTTGTTGTTTTTTGTCTTTTTTAGTTTTTTGTTTGTTTTTGGGGTTTTTCATTTTTTAAAAGAAAAATACAGTGAAGACACTAGAAAGGGAAAAAAGAGAAGAAGGGAAGAGGACATTAGGAGAGAAGGTTCTTCCCAGCAATTCCAATGCCAGCTGCAGCATAACAAATCAAATCAGCCCTCTCTTCTACGCTCCTGCCACCCCTCGGAGTTACCTTGTCCAGCTACTGTTGTTTCCTCTAGAAAAGGCGCTCGCTAGCTGTGCAAAGTCTCACACACTTGATTACGTGCTCAGCGCCCTCCTCCCCAACACTATCACACTGCCAGAAAAGCATTCATTAGGAACTAACGAAATAGCTCCCCAGCCCAGCACCTTCTCCACCCTCCTGGAGAAATGGAAGGTATCTTCACACCCAAGATAATCCATGCCCCCGAGGCTTCGGCAGCCAACCTTACTCTTCCCTCCAAAGCCAAAAACCATCTCAAAGTAATGCAAAGGGAAAAAGTACCAACCCTCCCACCCTCGCCCCAGCAACATCAAAGCCTTAACGTAATCCCTAACACCAGCAATTCCCTCCCTGGGGTTCCCACACATGGGGACAGGCTCACCTAAGCAAACACTGGTCCAGTGGCAATTGCTCCTCACTTCCCAAGGTGATCAAATGGCACACTTGTCTACAAAAGAAGAGGAAGAATAGGTAAGGGATGGAGAGGAAGAAAAAGGCATGATGGACACCAAAACACAGAGGCTCTGTCTTTCTCTCAGGACATCCTCCCTCCCAAGAGTTTACTGTTCCACTTCTCCAAACCACTGTGGTCTGGAAGACAACCAGATGAAGGCTTACTCCAAGCAAAGCGGAGCTAAGAAGATAGTACTGGGCATGGCCTCCAGCAAACACGTAACTACAGAGCCAAGGCACAACCTGGTACCACTCCCCTCACCACATTGTAGAAGCTTCAGGCGCACGCCAGTTTCAGCAGATCAGGTAAAAACTGCCACGGGGCCCTTAGTCCTTCTGGGACATGCAGGCCAAGGCCACGAACATTGCAGTGGTGACTCACCTGTGATGCTGAAATCCGTGACACTTCTTGCCGCCCTGTGAGGTCAGAGGAGGAGACGTTGGCAGGAGCTCCTCGGTGTAACCTCATGCTGACCTTCCGCTCCCTGTCCACTCTTGAGATTGCTCTGGGGGACGTGTTTCCTGTCAAGGCAGAGAAACACAAGACAAGAACACCGGTCAATTGTCTCAGTTTCCAGCCAACAACAGGGGGTGGCATCCTTCCCCAGCTCTCCCACTCCACTCACCGGACTGTTGGATTCGGGAGGTGGGGGTGGAGGCCATGGGCTCAGTGACATTGCGAAGACGGTTGGCAGTGGCTCCAGCAGGCGGGCCGGGAGGCAGCGCTCGCGTGGCTGATCCCCGGAGTTGCCCCATCCTCTCTTCTCGCTCATGCTCTCGCCGCTCCCGATCCATATCCTCAGGGTTCCGGGCTGCTCCCTGAGGAGGAGAGAAACCCCCCACGCCATGTACGGCTGTCAGGCAGGAGAGATGGCAGCAGCCCCAGACAGAAAACACACGATGCTCCATCACACTACGGAAGTAGAGCTTCATCCTCAAAACCTGTTCTCCCCTCATCATCTTCCACTCCACCCAGAGAGAGTGTCTTTCATGAAGAAACAGGGAAGAGAGCATAAGGTACTACAGCTGTTATTGCAATCAGCATCTGTGTCCCACCTCTAAATACAGTTCTTTTCTCAAAAATTACCTCTACCTACCTATAGCTATAGGTCTATTGACACACATGCTCCATCAGACACATTCACTAATACAACAGAAGCGATAACCCTTGGTTAACGTTGCTAAATAACTCTGCCTCTTTTCACACTACCTGGTCCCCTTTGTCAAATTGCTCACCAGGGGTAAGTACAAATGACAGGCCGTTTCCAGTCCCATCCTCCCCCCGCCCCCCTTTTCCCCACACACACTCACAAATTTAAGCATGTTCCAGTCAAAGACGTAGTCATAGGAGAAGCCTTGGCGGTGGAAGAGGTTGCGGAAGAGCTGCCGCAGGTACGAGTAGTCCGGTTTATCATCAAACCTCAGCGAGCGGCAGAAGTTGAGGTATGTCGAGAACTCAGCTGGAGGGAGCAGAGAACAGTTGGTTGTTGAACATCATCTAACCCCTCCGGTCCCACCATGGAGCCGCCATAGCCTTCCAGCAGCAGTGTGCTGGACCAGGATGGCACACAGAGCTGTGTAATGAAAACAGAGCCTGCCAGTTGCAGTGCTTTGGCCACCAAGGAGAACCCATCCCTATTTTACCAGAGGAAACGCTCATGTATCTCTTCTCTGGCTGCTTCTCCAAGCAAGAGGTAGCAAGCCACAGAGCCTGCTGAAGGAGAGTAAGAATACACACCTAAAGAACAGGTGGGGGTGAACTATGGGAAGCTCAGCTCAGACCAGAGGTCCTCCTAGTTCAGTAGCCTATCTTAAGCAGTGGCCAGAAGTAGACAGCTATGGAGAAGAAAGAACAGGGCAAGCATGTCTGCCACTTTCACTGACATTAGCCCAGCTTCCTCCTTCTTGCAGCTCAGGGAACTTCCTGATCTGGATGTGGTTTCTAATTGTTTTGTAACCCTCAGTGGACCTCTCTTCCATGTAGTTGTCCAATCTCTCCTTGAACTCCTGTAAGCTTTAAGAATCCACGTCATCTTCTGGGGAGGAGTTCCACATGTTTACTACTGGCTGTGTGAAGAACCACAACGTTTTGTTTTGAAGCTGGCAGGAATCAGCTTTCTTTCTCTTCCAATACAAGAACAGGGTCCACCAAATAATCAGCTCCAATCCAAACTTCTAGAGGCACAGTGAGAGTGTAGACTTCTAACATCTCCCTAATCACCTCTTTTCCAGGTTCCAGCAAACTCATTGCTTGTACAGATACCACCTCACCTCTGACCACCCTTTTGTCCCTTTCCTGGACCTTTTTCCAGTTCTACCGGAAAGAGCAGGATGGACCAGAGCTGCACAGTGCACACAAGGTGCGAGTGGGCCATGGATTTATGCACACTGTTAGGGCTTCTTTTCTTTCCTAGTAATGCCTAACACCAGATCCGCTTATCCTCCGTAGCCACTAAGTGCAAAGTTGATGCTTTCACAAAACCTTCTATAGCAACTGCAACAGCTCATTGGTGAGTGGCACTGATCAGCTCAGAGCCTGCTATTCTGCACGTGACATTGAAGACCAAGCCTTCTACTCTCCCCTCACATACATTACTCCACGTTTACCTAAAAGAACTGCATTTGCACTTCAGTGCCTGGTTAGTTCTGGGATTCATCACAGTCGGCCCTCATCCTAATTACCAAGAATAATTCAGGATCATCAGCACACCTTCCCACCTCACTGCCCACCCTCCCTTCCAGACCATTTCTGAGGTCCTAAAGATCCCTCTCAGTGCTCTCATGCCCCCACTAACACAAGGCTTGACTCTCCACAAAAACAGGTTTCCTGCTTCTGAACCACAACTGTATCACCACCGGTCTCTTATCCTTCTCATCACTGGTGTCAGCAGTACCTGGTCTGGGGGTATTAGGCATTGCCCTTCAGGAGTCAAGGCTCCATGGGGCAGGAGAGCAAGCCATGCACCAGACAAGACAGCCATCAAGATCAGAGCACTTACAAGGGTACCCTTTGCAGAGCACCTCAATAGGCGTTGACATCTTTTTCTCGCTGATCCTCTCGTACTTTTGGCGCTTGGTGGCAGCCTTGAGGCCCTGCCAAGGCAGTGAGCCCAGGTTGAAATACATAAGCACATAGCCCAGGCTCTCCAGGTCATCACGGCGACTTTGTTCTGCGGGAGGAAATTAGAAAGTGACACGGAGTGAGCAGCAACTAAAACTGTTTTGGCAATCACACAGCTTTGGAGGTGAACGTGGAACAAAAGAAACAACCCCTCTCTCTTCTTTGGTAGATTTCTATAGATAGACAAACTTGTAGAAGACATTCCAGCACAAATTCCTGTGAGGATGGTTCATACTGCAGAAGTGCTCCTCTCCCCATACAGCCCAACCCACTTCATAAATGAATAATTACTCTGACTACTTCCGCACTTGGACAAGCCTTAATTCACACAAGAATTTAACAGCTCAAGAAGCGCTGCAGTGACACTGCCTACTTTGCTCTTCCCAGACCCAGAGGAAAGGCACCTACGCTTCTCCACCCAGAATGATACTTCACCCCGGGGATTAGTCATGATGGAGGTAGTCACAGAAAGACAAAGCTAATAGAGGTAAACCCAGCACAACCTTTTCAAACACATCTTCTAATTAACCTGCTGATACTCTTTACACAGGACAGAAATGAGGAATTAGCAACCTCTTCTTGTGGTAAATGACTTTGTTGATATTTTAGAGAAGCCTAACATGTAATACTGTACAAAGATCTTTCTGGATTGGTGGCATTTTTCAAGCTGTGGAGGAAAGACGCATGAATACAGAGGTACACTTTGAACAAGACGTTTCCCGCCAAATGGGGAATGACTGTATAACCGGCATCGCAACCAACTCTACTCAGAGCAATGGCCCTTAATATGCCATTGTAAGAGCTCACTTTTAGATGGTTATTTATGAAACAAAAACAAAAAAAAACAACAAAAAAAACAAAACCAAATTGTTTCCCAAACCAAAAACATTCCACATTGAACTTGCTCTCTGGAATGGCCAAGCCATTTTAAGATGCAAGTTAGCTCAAGATGGAGTTAATGCAGAATCTCAGCAACTGAAAATGTTGCCTAGTTAACTTGGGAAACTCTTCCCAGCTCCTCCAACATGCTTATAAATGCATCTATAAATTTTGCCAAGAAGCTCTTGCCCTTGTTCCCCTCGCAAGTAAAATAAACTAAACACTTTGTCGAAAGTACTTTACACCATGAAGAGAACAATTTACACAGATAATAGGCATAATATGGCTTGAAGGAGAGCACAGGGGTAGAGGAAAGTCTAACGAGATTAATCTATTGGATTACTTTACTACTACAGCATATTTTGCTGGATTTAGTGCCACATCCTGGAAGATGCTGCAGATTATGTATTGGTCGGTGAGTTAATTCCCAGTATCAGTTACATGCTACCACCTGCTCCATTCAACGGCCAGTAGATTATTACAGCTACCCCTTACTCTGCTAGCTGAACTGAACCCTGACGAAGGCGCAGCTATAGCAGATCACAGATGTAGATGTCCAGAGGTACCGACACAAGCTGTGGGTCACCATGGGCCTTTCTTCCTCCTGCATATCTCTCTCATAATCGCCTAGTGTTTTTGATATCTAGGGGACTTGGCAAATTAAAAATATTAGCAGAAAAAAAAAGCACAGTGGTTGCAGAAGAAAAGGAGGGTCTCATCACTCCATAACAGATATGAGAGAGCTTTTGGGTCAAAGCACATGAAATGCCACAAAAAACCACAATGTTCCAAGACAACAGTAGAGGAGAAAGCAGCCCTGCAGATCCCTAAAGTATCTTACTTTGAGCATGCAGAAATAACAGCATTTTTTTACCTTGCTAACTTACTGCCTGAAGTTGCCCACTTTAAAGGGGCTAATACTTCCCAATTCTATCAGATTGTTGCCAAAGGTAACTACATGACTGCCTGGGAGATGCTTAGACGCTATGTAGGGAGGAAGGAAAAGAAACTTTTTTGCATTGGTTGGGATACATGTAGCTCAGAGGGCTGAGATTACACACCATGCATATCAAATAAATAAAACTAAACAATATTTTATCATGATCTACATCCTGAGACAGGAGGCCTGAGGAAACGGAGTCAGAACGCATATCCAGGACCTGAAAGCAGAGAAAGTGAGGGTAACCTCAATCTTGCAGTTTGCCAGCCCTTGACTTATCCATGCTGTAGCTTTAAAGCCTGTAACTGTGGGTTCGCTGTCTAGAGAGGGGTGATGCCCCTCAGAGGAGTAGGGAAAGGCAAGGCAGGAACCAGAGAAACCTACTGAACAAGCAAATCAGCATTTAGGAAAATGAACTGGCATCTTGCCTCCAAAATCTTGCTTGAAGCCCATACTGCTTAGGGCAGACTGGACAACACACCTCCACTTCCGTGGAACACAGCAGCTTTTGAGCACAGGCACCAACCCCACCCAAAACAGGATATGTTCTGCAAACGTATGCCTAGGCACAGCCCTAGTGATCTGGGGAAGGCCAGAACTACAGACTTGAGGTTAGGGAGCCTGAAGTCAGCGGGGAACGCTAGAAGCCCTTACAGGAGGCAGCGAGAGCAGTTACAAAACCAAACCGGGCAGCTCACTGGTATCCATTACACGCATGCAAACACACCTTAACTGTGCCTTAACGCAGCAATATGATCGAGGAAAAACAACTGCAAGCACAACATCTAATTATGAAAACGCTGAATGAGAAGTGTCTGATTGTGTTGCATCCCCGATGTCCAATATCTCAGGTACCTGTGGTCGTTGTAGCCCACTTAAACAATTTCAGTGAGATTCAAATCTATGACAAGCCTGAGGCACCAACACGACAGTCAAGCTACCTCAAAACACTGTAGCTGCCTTTCACCTGTAACCTTACCTACAAGATTCCAAATTAAACCTTAGATAAAGAACCACAATTCCTACATTCCATTTCTTTGGTTCATCTTCAGTTACTATTACACATCTCCAAATTTTTTTTTTTTTTTTTTTTTCTTTCTTTCTGGCCTGGCCTCATATACCAACATCCTCAGGATACTAGATAACGTTAGACAGCAAAAGTGGAGTAATTAGAATTAGAAAAAAAAGTTCATCTCTACACACCAAACAAACATTATTTAATATCATTACTTTCTACTTTTAGAAGCTTGACAATCATTGACTAACTCTCGCAGCATTCCTGGGATGAAGGCAAAAAGGAAAAAAAGAAAAAAACAAAAAAACCCAAACAAAAACAACAACAACAACCAAAAAACCCAACAAAAAAACAACACAGACCCCTGACTTTACAGTTTGAAAAGAGAAAGAGAAACACAAGTGACATGACTGCGTGCCCAGAGCAAGTCAGTCCAGAAGCAGGATTACAGTCATGACCTGTGACACCATATCACGCTCACTCTCCATTTTACTTCAGCCTCTCAGCTCTCCTGCAATACATGGGGGACTGCTACTTTTATAGACACTTAATCCTCTCTTCCCTCCCTCACAAACCCTCTTCTAACAGAAAACACAAGGTTGCTTTCCCACACAACCCAGCATGACCTCTCAAACCCAACCCACTCTGCAAGCAATCTCCTGCCAGTTCCCTTCCACTCCCAGGGAGGTTCCCAGCCAGCCCCCACCCTCACTCCCTTCCCAAAGCGGGGTCCTCAGAAGAAGCTGAGTCAGGGGTGAGTAGCAGGACGGTGAGTTACCCAAGGAAGACATGCTTGGGCAAAGACAAGAGACTGACGATTGGCTCCCTTAGACATAAGGTTCATGACAAAACTTGTTTCTTTGCCGCCTAAAGTGCTTCCTGGTCTCCCAGAACAGCGCTTCCCCCCACACCAATCCTATCCAAAGCGATGCTGTTCCCATGCAGGGCTCCCTAGAAATCAGAATCTTCACTGGACCCAGCTCAGCTGCAATCAGTAACGTTTTCCTGACTCCACACTCAGATCTGATTTTGCACCTGCTGGGACTACACTTCCCCTTTCTCTCCCCACTCTTGCATGGCAACAGCCTTTAAAACCACAAAAAAAATACGGAATGGGTGACAGAGGGCAGGATGGGCAGAAGAACTTTATGCTCTGCACAGCCTACGCCGATGCCATCTAGCACGCATATTCGGGGAGGAACTGCCCCCCACCCCCAGCCTCCTGTTATCCAGACAGAGCCCACCAGGCTTCTTCCAAGACTGTCTCCTGGGCACCCATGGACATCTATTTCAGACTTTACAAGCTCCAGAGGATGCAAGGGACTCTCATCCCCAGAGCATGTGAAAATTGACTGGAATGCGTGAACCAAAGGCTGCACAGTCCAATGACTCCCCCAACAGCAAGTCTCCAGCTGTGGAAACCCTCCCTGATCTCGCCTCCTACTTTTCCCCCGGTCACTGGGAAAAGAATGTGTTTCCTCCAGACATCGGAATGCCCAATCCTTAGCTTGCACATTCAAATAAAGGTATTTACTCATTTGCTATTCCCGTCACACGAATACTCCAGCACCTGGTTCCTTCCCTCTCCCTAAACTGCATTAATGTAACAGCAAGACAGAGAATTTAGTCTCTCAAAAGTAAAAAAATTCAGAGTGACGGTTCCCATGGCAATGCTGCTAACTCACAAATGTGTCTGTCATACACCCCGTGGCAAGGTCTCGAGAAACAGGAACTCTAGCTGCAACCCTGACACCACCATCCCCTTTCCTCCGGGCAAGTCACGTAACCTTTATGCCGTTCAGGGGAACTCTCTGCAACGTGGAGATAATACACCCGAGACCTGTTGCGCACAGTAACTCACACCCAGACTTTCCCAAACCAAAGGGCATGAAGAGAGCGACGGCTGCGCTCAGACTGATGGCATATGCAATTTACCCTTGGATTAGTGTTCAGACATTGTTTGTTCATCCTGATACACAAGCCAAGCACCAGCAGTAAAGGGCTAAGTTGGGGTGGGATGAATAATAACATCCGTCAAAAAAAAAAAAAAAAAAACCACCCCATGACCAAACATTTAGCCTCTCGTGATCAGTACAGACAGACCAGGCACACACAAAAGAATCGACAGACATAGTAGTGAGAATTATTTTGTGCATGTCTCCTTGTGGCAGTTACCATGGCTGTGGAAATCTTGACTGAGAATTCAATGGAGAGTCAGTTATATATAAGCAGGTCAAGCCAAAATACAGAAGACCAACTCGGGAAGCTCTATGAGAACTATTTACTACATGAAAGAGGTCAGGAGATCACAGCCCACTCTCAACACACAACACTCCCCATTTTGATACAAATAAAGCATTTTCAGTCTACAGTTATACAGTATTAAGCAAGGAAGACAGTGGGAAACGGCTTTATTTTCTGCAGGTCAAGTCTTGACTCCAGATTTCTGAGAAGCCATCTGCAAGAGGGGAGAATGGGAAGCTTGCCCTAAGAAGAATGAGGACATGAAATACTGTGGAAGCTGTTAGTTAAAAGGCTTGAGTTCCTTGCTCTGATTTTCAAATTTCCAGCATAAACTGGGCTGCAAGCACAGGAGCTACTTTCCTGGGTCCACAGGCAGGGCAGCTTCAGTGTTTCTGCTCCTAAGATTTGCCACCTGGAAGCAGAACCGAGTCAGTCTGCTCAGAACAGACCCTACGGTAATTAAGAAACTCTCACACTGTGGACAAAGTTTAGCTCAAGCAGTGGAAGAAGGTCACACACCAGAGAGAACTATCTCGTCGGGGAATGGAAGAGAAAACTAGTTTTCACCTCTGTTCCTCACGGCAACCAGGTGTCGTGTATCAGAGGCTCATTCTCAGAACAAGAGTTTGGGTGACTTCAAGAGGTTTAAGTGCACTGGGTACTAACCTGCACAAGTTTGTTGGTTTTTTTTTTTTTTTTTTAACAAAGCCTGGGATGATGGCCATCACCAGTGTAGAATCATACATAGTTTGGGTTGGAAGGGACCTTTAAAGGTCATCTAGCAAGAAGCAGGGACATCCCCCACTAGATCAGGTTGCTCAGCACCCCATCCAACCTGGCCTTGAATGTTTCCAGGGATAGGGCATCCACCACCTCTCTGGGCAACCTGTTCCAGTGTTCCACCACCCTCATTCTAACATTTTTTTCCTTGATATCAAGTCTGACTCTACCCCCTTTTATTTTAAAACCATTACCCCTTGTCCTATCACAGCATACCCTAATAAAGAGTTTCTCCCTGTCTTTCTTATAAGCCCCCTTTAGGTACTGGAAAACCGCTATATGGTCTCCCTTAGAGCCTCCCCTTCTCCACGCTGAACAGCCCCAGCTCTCTCAGCCTGTCTTCATTGGAGAGGTGCTCCAGCCCTCTGATCATTTCATGTAAGACTGGCTGTACTCTCAGCACTCTTTCCCAGCCTAGTTTTATCCCCACAGTCCTAGCCACAGGCACTAAGGGCAGAGCCCTACCTCCCTAAAGCTGCCTCAGTCTCTCTCAGTGGTGAACAGGGCAGTGTGGTTCTCAGACACACATAGATTTTTTTAAGGCCCATGACAGCCAATCCTCAATCACAAAACTGGGACGTCCAGGCAGTAGGAAGCCTCCCCTCATTCCAGCTTCTTCTACATTTCCCACACGTGGCTGTCCCCATCCTCAGCAGTGGGTAACAGGAGTATGACGATACTGCAGTGGGCCTGTATCCTCCAGCTCTGACAGCTACAGAACGATCACTGATGAAGGCACTCAGGAGTCAACAAGAGAGGTTTCAATTGCACATATCCTTAAAGGCCCAATGCCTGTGAATGTCTCCTTTACATACCTAATCAGCCTGCAAAAATTGTGCAAGGCAGAATTAGTAGCAGTAAAGCCAGGGAGGTCACAGCCTTGATGCTGAAATAGGGCCCCACCGTACAAAGCAGTGCACAAACACATACCTGTAGACAATTCCTGCCTTCAGGAACTCAGAGTGCCACAAAAGGCAGGAGAGATAACACACACGTAACAGTTATTTGTCCAGCATCTCAACACAGGTCAGCAGCAGAGCCAGACACAGACCCCAACCCACTCCTTCTGGGGACACAGTACCCCCCCTAGAAAGCTCCACCAAGGGGCAACAGCAGGCTCACCGATTCCCAGGTGGGTGTTGATAGAGGCGTAACGGGCTGTGCCAGTCAGATTCTTGTTTTCCCGGTAAGGGATGTGCTGGTGGGTCCGGGCATCTCGGTACTTCTTGGCCAAACCAAAATCAATGATGTATACTAGGTTGCCTTTTTTGCCGAGGCCCATAAGGAAGTTGTCTGGCTTCACATCCCGATGGATGAAGTTCTTGGAATGAATGTACTCGATACGGCTGATCTGGAAGGGGGAAATAAATAAAAACAGTGAGACAAGCAAGAAGGAAACCTATCATAACCACATCTGTTAAAAACACTTCTCTGACCATGACACTGGCCTGTCGGAGCACAGAAAGGGACACTTTGCAGAGAATATCAGACATGACAGCCAAGGAAAAGACACCCTTTGGAGGCAGAAGGATCTGGAGATGGAATTCAACCCTGCACACCAGCCCAGTCCTCAATCTGGGGAGGTCACCACAAGGAAGGATGGGAAGTAAGTTTTTTCAGACTAAAACTCTGAGCTTCAGCATTGACATCAGTCAACTTTCAAACTTATCTAGGCTGGGAAACAAGAGGGTCCAGAACAGCTAAGGGTCTTAAACCCAGGCCATGGGCAGCTGAGTCAAGATAGGTAGCGATGACAATCATCCATCATGCAGGCAAAAGCATCTATGCATGCAGTACTAACACAGGAGGAGCAGAAGGAGGGATAGAGACCAGGAAAAGCCAGCAATGCCTAGGTTTCAGGCCCCCACCTTCATCAAGAAATAGAAATCTGGCAACCACTCACTGCTAAATGAAAAAAGCCCGGGATATAGCAGTTCTTGAACAGAGGGGTGGGGGGGCAGGGCAAGGAAAAAAAGGCATGGAAAAGGAGAGTAGGCACAAATGCTTCAGAGGAAACTCACCATCTGGTCTGCCAGGAGCAGAACTGTCTTGAGACTAAATTTGCGGGAACAGAAGTTGAAGAGATCTTCCAGGCTGGGCCCCAGGAGCTCCATCACCATCACATTATAGTCCCCCTCTGCTCCACACCACTTAATGGAGGGGATGCCCACTGGGGAAAGAGAAAGATTAAGACCACGGAACAGAGGAAAACTGCTGCATCCCCTGCTGAGGGGATCATTTGTAACACCAAGTCATTTCCTTTCTATGGCCCTCCAGAACAATTTCCTTCTTCAACCACTCCCCCGGCCCCATCCTTTCCTCCCCATCTCACCTCCTCCCTGCATCATCTTGTAGAACTTGCTTTCAATGTGGAGCTGAGGATGCTTGGTTTTGACACATTCCAGTTTGATGGCCACCTCTTCACCAGTCGCAATATTGGCTCCTGCATAGAAATGGAGGTGAAATTAAGATTGTGCGAGCTTCTGCTGAAGCTGAACACTTTTAACAAAGCCCATACAGATGCAAAACTCTTAAGATTCCCCCTGAAATTTATTCTCTGTGACAGAAATGTGATTCAGCCACTTCAACTTCATACAATTTCCAGCACTGCCATTTGCAAAGACAAGCCCAGAGGAAGGCACAGGAATAGGAAACCAGCTCTGATCCTGCAGCCAGGCTAGAACAACAGTCCTACGATGTGTTAACTGCCTCATCTCAAAAAGCAACCGACTTTGGGAGGTGAATCTGTATATATCAGCAGTATCCAAGCTGAGTGGAAGTTTTAGCTGTCCCTGATCACATACCTAGCCCCTGAACCCAAGCCAGCCCCCCAGGCAGTGATATGGAGTACCTCTTCCGGAGCAAAATTACTGGTTACCTCAAGTACATCGTTTCAACAGAGCCAATTAGTTCAGGAGGAGACATTGCTAACATTCCCAGCTACCTCTGTTTTCTCCACAGCCCTGACCTGCTCAATACAGACAATTCCCAAATCTCCAGCTTCTCCCTCTCCTGAGGGCTGTAATAATACCTTTATCTTTTGCCAACACAAAAACATTTGCTATATCCTAAATTAGAAGCGTGAAGAAATAAACTGAATCTGGTACTGAATTAAGCTACTCGGATGCCTTTGTTGAAGGTACTGCTAGATAGTTTGCCACGACACAAAACCACCACCCCACACGTTTCTTTCTGAAAAGAACTGAGCTGCCAGCCACAAAAGCCAGCACTCTGGTCCCAAAGTGCACTGTCAAAGGAGGAACAGGCTGGCCTCTCTCTCGTACTAGCTGAGAGGATTCCAGATGTTTCACATCATCCTAAAATGGATCTCTGCACAGGTCACGGGAATGACACTCGAGACTTGGTTCTCTCTCCCTCTCTCACACACACAGACAAGCCCTTCCTCATATCTGGAACTACTAAAAGCTGCACTCAAACACAAATCAGAGAGCAGCTCTGATCATGAGCAGCTTATGAACAGTCATAAAATAAACGACTCCAGAACATGCATGGCAAACATGAGCTGGAGTCAAAGGTGATTTTTTTGCAGATATCCCACAGCTAGTTTTAATAGACCTGGTTAATTCGTGCCTCCCGATCCCTGTGATAAGACTTTCAGAGTCCACAAGGACAGCTGCAGATAGATCTCTCCATCCATCCTCTTTCACACACCACCTCCAGAGCCAGGGACCAAAGGAAAAACAGAAATGCTCACACAACTGGATCCCTTCTGCCTCTGGATCCTAAGGAGATCCAGCTCCTGTTGAAGAGTTCTGGCTTGTATACAAAGTTAGCCAAGAGCTGCCTGCTAGCAAAAAGATGTCATCTAGATACTACAGTGCCAAGTCGAGACAGACAAGATGCTAGGAATTTGTAAGAGAGGAACAAAAACGATCTGGGCCTAGAGGGATTGATTTACTAAGAAAGATTAAAAGAGCTAAATATGTAACATAGACAAGAGATAAAACTAAGAAGGGTGGGGAGGAAGAATGGGACATGACAACAGTCCGCAACTATTTGAAGGCTGTAAACACTAAGGAGGGAGAGGAATTATTTAGGGTGTTCTGAGGGAGGGGAGGGACGAGCAATGGGGTGAATTTAATAAGGGGTTTTACTCAAGATCCAGGAGAAGGGAAAGGGAAAAAGCCATCCTGAGAGCTAGAGCCATTTGTCCAATGGTTACTTGTGGAAAGATGCTGCCATTTTCCACTTAAAAACTGCTGGCCAGCAAAACAAGTCTGTACATTCCCTTCATTCCACCACAGGACCCTTCTTACAAGCATCAGGAGAGCAAGGAGGAAAACAGCAGGAAAAGGGGCTCAGATCACAGCAGGAACATGGCCCTAGACTAGTATCTACCTTTTAAATTAGCATTCAATCACTGGCTCTCATTCAGCATGGCAACACCCACCCAGGACATACAAATAGATAAGAACGCTTCCTTCCCTTCTCTTCCCTCTGCCTTTGTGTAGACTTTCCTCTAAATGCTGTGCAGCAGCATCCTTGCCTGTTCCCTAGGGGAGCTTTTCCTTCTCCTAGTCCACACAGGCAGTGATAAGTCTTGTTGACTTTTGACAGCAGTAGCATTAGCATTTTGAATGAACCCTACTCCCCGAAGTTGAACAGTGGAAAGATGAATGAGTTCTCATTTCCACATTACTCTCTGTGTTTAGGAAGATGATGACACAGCCATCTACCAGGCTGTCTGCAGGTGGGGAGTGTTATCTGTGAGCATGTAAAGCAGGAAAAGGCGGGGGGGGGGGGGGGGGGGG
>JAAGAY010048034.1:881-19318 GCA_011801015.1 Ardeotis arabs
GCAGATACGACTTGCTTTAATAAACTTTTTCCCCCAACAAATTGAGTATTTTCTTTTTTTTTATTTTCTTTTTTTTTTTTTTTTTCCTCTTTAAAGTGCCATTCAGAACCAGACGAGAGGATAAGCTGAGTTAATTGCCAGGCTTATTCCCATCCGTCAGCAACCTGACTGTGGCCCTGCAGCACAGGCTGGATGTGTTATTAGTTTAGGAGAAAGATGCCCACTTTGGAGTATTAAATTCCTTAGCGCTGACTAAATAATTTTGACTCTCTAAGACACTGTTTGGCTTCCTTGCTGAGGGCGTTGTTTAACGGCAGATATTTCTGCCCAAGTGATGTCCAGTTGATGTTGCCATTCTAAAAGCAAATGGAAGGATTAGTTAGAGGCAGAACATTGTTGTGGTTGAGCTGATGACATGAACTGAGACCTGCATGGAGAAAGCACACCAATGTATCGACTATCACAAAATCGTGGCTTTCCCACTTAACTCTGGTGGAAATGGTTGGGATTTGGGTGTTTAAATGCCTGTTGGTATCTGGGAGAACAACTGAGGCTGTGTGAGGTCAGAGGAGCACTGGGTGGAGGAAATGGGACTTCAGTCATTTGCCAGCTGTGGGTATCTTTTGTCTCAGCTAACTTTTGTTTCATTAAAACCCATGTGGTTTGTGCTGTCCTGTTGGAGCAGGATAAAATGCAGAAGTATTATCCTGGAGAACTTGGCTTCGAAGTCGTTTGTTCTGTGTCACTCTAATTTACAGCATCAACAGGAAGTTGTAGGGACGCGGGTGTTGGTCTCTTCTCCCAAGTAACTCATGATAGGACAGGAGGAAATGGCCTCAGGTTGCAGCAGGGGAGGTTTAGGTTGGATATTAGGAGAAATTTCTTTACTGACAGAGTAGTCAGGCACTGGACCAGGCTGCCCAGGGCAGTGGTGGAGTCACCATCCCTGGAGGTGTTCAGAGAACGTGCAGACGTGGCACTTCAGGACATGGTTCAGTAGGCATGGTGGTGTTGGGCTGACAGTTGGACTTGATGGTCTTGGAGGTCTCCTCCAACCTTAAGATTCTGTGATTCTATGATCATTCTGAAATGTTTTAGTTCAATGATAAGTTATACAATATGGTTCTTAACACGTGTTATTCCGTATGATCTAATGTGGGATAACGTAGAAACAAATGGAAAGCTTAAACCCAGGCAGGAAGTTCCTGGAACGTCCTACGCCTGTTGAAGGGGTTGACATTTCACAAAGCACTCCTGTTCACCAAGCCTCAAAAAATTCCAGAAAGACTTCTGGAGCTTGTTGGGTTTTCTTGGTTCACATTTTCTTTTTTTAACCAACTCTGGTTAAAAAAATACAGTAAAATGCATTAATGGCATCCTTACCAGAGCTGTGTCACCCCAGCCTTTTTGCATCACAGCATTGGAAAGACAAATTAACTGAATCTAGTGGTGGTGTTTGTTTTTTTTTCTTCACCTACATTTCCCAGGCTCAAAAAATGAGGACAATGAAATTCTGGCATGGGAAGCTGTCATGAAGGAAAACTACCTTGTCAAAATCAACACCAAAGCGAATGATTCATCAGAAGAGTACGTCTGCCCTTCTTTGTCTTCACTCTCAACTTTCTGTTTCATATTTTTAGTGAAGTCAGGTTTTCAGCAGCTCTAAATGTTTACAAACTGATGAGTAGATAAATAAACCCGGCATAAACGTGCCTTTTCTTTTTATTTTTTAAGTAAGATGATGGTGTTTTTGTCAGCTGCTGCAGACTGTCTTCAGAAATAGTTGATTGGGCGGGGAAAATGCTAATGGCAATATTGCGAGGGTTGTAGTGAGATATTACGCACGTCGTAGCTGGGTAGATGTATTAAACACACTTGTTCCCTATATCTGTCCCAGTATTTCTCAAATTATTTTACCTTTCTGTACTGGAATCCTTCTATTATACCACCAGAGGAGAAAATGTTGTCTTCCTTGTAGTGTCCTGAGGCCTCATTGTGGAAAGCAGTGCTGTAGCTGGCTGGTTTTGTGACGTTATGCAGTTATCAGAGAATATTTAGTGGTAAGACCTGGAATATCAAGCATTCCCATGGCATTGGTCTATACAGAGGTCAGTACTTGACAGCATGAGTAGGAAAGACCTCTGGAGAAGGGAGGATGCTGTTTGGAATGTTGATATTTGACGCTTGGTGACTTGGACTACTCTTCTTTGACTGCCAGATCTTTGGGATCTGTCTCAGTGTTTTCAGAGTGATAGTGTAAGGGGAAAGAGAAATATAAAGCAAGCTAGCAAACAGCCACAGCAACCTGCTGTGTCCGATGGCGTAATTCTGTAGCTAGCTTCCAGCAGCTTGACTGTTTTCCTAAACCTAAGGAAGGGAAGAGCCGATAAGAATGGATGGGAAAGACCAGACTCTTCCATTGCTGTCCACATGCAAGTGTTTAGGTTAAGACTACCCAGAGGCACTCAGCTTTGGAGAGGAAGCCAAACAAATAAAAAGAAATAGCTTTTATATCGGAAGCAGAGGAGTCTTGACAAGGAAAATGGAATAGCACAGCGCTAACGGTAATTTGTACGTTTTCAGATTTGTCAAGAGAGGAGGGGGGTTAGCCAAGGCTTCTCTAACACCTGGACTCAGCCTTCTCCTCTCTGTCCTCTTTCTGCTTTCAGGATGGTGCATCGATTTAGACAACTGGATGCCAAGGTATGTGTGTTTCAGACTTCTCTGGGGTATGTGCCTCTGGTAAAGCAGGTGGTGGTCCCCAAGGACAATGAGCATCACCGAGAGTCGCGTGCAGTCCTTGTTGCTATTGCCAGGACTCCGTTTTAATTGGGCTTTTTAACGTACTCCTTTGCTCCTTCGATTCCATATGTAGCTTCATGTCGTGCTGGAAAATGAAGTAGGAAGATGCTTGTTTGGCGTTGAAGTAGTGCTTCTCAGTATGCCTTGTTGGATGGAGTAGAAGTAAAAATAACTTCTGTCTTATAAAACTGCAGTATTGTGCTGCATAACAGACCCATGGAACACCGATGGGAAGAAGGAGCATGACATCCTTCGAGTGTACCCTCCTCAAACACATGTTCAGGTTTAGCTTCTAGTGCTGAAGGCGTAATTCATCCAATTTTTTTTTTGTTAGTTTAACCTCTACTTATAAAATGAAGTGGCCGTTCAGCTATATTGTGGTGAGCCTTCAGACAGCACAGGCAACACCTGCTGGGTCAACAAAGGATGCTCCATACGTAGCGCAGGGTAGGAAGACCTTTAATTGTTATTGAAGTGACCGATTCTCATCTGATTCACCAAAACATCTGGTGTTGAAGCAATACAAAGCTACCGATCTTCTAGAGAGCACGTCACAATCAGAATTGTCATGCAAGTACTTTTTATGATTGTGCTGCTGAAAAGACCTTCATAATGGGTATTTTTTTGAGGGCTTGATTGAGTTAGGTATTTTCCTCTGAAATGGGGAGTTGCTTTAGTGTGAAGAATAGGCGGCTTAAGAGTCCAAGGGTGAAAAAACCCACATATACTTCAGAATGCTTCTTTCGATTGCCGTTGAAGAATTTAGATTAAAAAATGATAGCTTGCTTTCAAGAGTGAAATGGAAATGGTTGAGCAGCTATGTCTGGTGATGTGCCTCTTGAAACTGAAAGGAAATAACAATAACTTTAATGGTCTACTGAAAAGTAATTGTACCTGATATTCTGTGAGGGAATACACAGATTGGCTTCTTCAGGGGCCTGATGGGCAAAGTGCCATGGGAGGCGGCCCTGGAGGGAAGAGGGGCCCAGGAAAGTTGGTCCACGTTCAAGGAGCTCCTCCTCCAAGCTCAGCAGAGGTGCATCCCGATGAAGAGCAAGTCGGGCAAAAAGGCCAGGAGGCCCGCGTGGATGAGCAAGGAGCTCCTGGACCAACTGAAAGTGAAGAAGGAAGCCTATAGAGGGTGGAAGTGGGGACAGGTAGCCTGGGAGGATTACGGGGAGGCTGTGGAAGTGGCCAGGGATCAGGTGAGGCAGGCTGAAGCCCTGACAGAATTGAATCTGGCCAGGGTCTTCAAGGGCAACAAGAAAGGCTTCTACAGGTATGTCGGGGACAAAAGGAAGTCCAGGGAGAATGTAGGCCCCCTTCAAAAGGGAACCGGTGTCCTGGTTACCCAGGACATGGAGAAGGCTGAGGTGCTCAATGACTTTTTTGCCTCAGTCTTCACCAATAAGGGCTCTTGTCCTGCCACCCAAGCTGTGGAAGGCACGTGCAGGGACTGCGAGGATGAAGAACCGCCCACTGCACTGGAAGAGCAGGTTCGGGATCATCTGAGGAACCTGAAGGTGCACAAGTCCATGGGACCTGATTAGATGCATCTGCAGGTCCTGAGGCAACTGGAAGATGAAGTTGCCAAGCTCCTGCCCATTGTATTTGAGAAGCGCTGGCGGTCTGGTGAGGACCCCGATGACTGGAAGAGGGGTAACATAACCCCCATTTTTAAAAAGGGGAACAAGGAGGGACTGGGCAACTACAGGCCAGTCAGCCTCACCTCTGTGCCTGGCAAGGTCATGGAGCAGATTCTCCTGGAAACCATGCTAAGGCACATGGAGAGCGAGGAGGTGGTTGGTGACAGCCAACACAGCTTCACCAAGGGCAGATCGTGCCTGACCAATTTGGTGGCCTTCTATGATGGGGTGACAGCATCGGTGGACAAGGGATGGCAACTGATGTCACCTACCTGGACTTGTGCAAGGCATTTGACACTGTTCTGCATGACATCCTTCTCTCTAAACTGGAGAGACCGGGGTTTGATGGACGGAGCACTTGGTGGATAAGGAGTTGGCTGGATGGCCACACTCGGAGAGTGGTGGTCAACGGCTCCATGTCCAGGTGGAGACCGGTCACAAGTGGCGTCCCTCAGGGATCCGTGTTGGGCCCAGCCCTGTTCAACATCTTTGTCAGCGACATGGACAGTGGGATCGAGTGCACCCTCAGCAAGTTTGCCGATGACACCAAGCTGTGTGGTGCCGTCAACACGCTGGAGGGGAGGGATGCCATCCAGAGGGACCTGGACAGGCTGGAAAGATGGGCCCATGCCAACCTCATGAAGTTCAACCAGGCCAAGTGCAAGGTCCTGCACCTGGGTCGTGGCAATCCCAGGCACAAATACAGGCTGGGCGGAGAATGGATCGAGACCAGTCCTGAGGAGAGGGAACTGGGAGTGATGGTGGACGAGAAGCTCAACATGAGCCGGCAATGCGCCCTTGCGGCCCAGAAGGCCAACCGCATCCTGGGCTGCATCAAGAGAAGCGTGGGCAGCAGGTTGAGGGAGGGGATTCTCCCCCTCTACTCTGCCCTGGTGAGACCCCACCTGGAGTACTGTGTCCAGCTCTGGAGTCCCCAACATAAGAAGGAGATGGACCAGCTGGAGAGGGTCCAGAGGAGGCCATGAAGATGATGAGAGGGCTGGAGCACCTCTGCTGCGAGGCCAGGCTGAGAGAGCTGGGGCTGTTCAGCCTGGAGAAGAGGAGGCTCCGGGGAGACCTTAGAGCGGCCTTCCAGTGCCTAAAGGGGGCTGCAGGAAAGGTGGGGAGAGACTCTTCATGAGGGCCTGTTGTGACAGGACAAGGGGTAATGGATTCAAAATAGAGTATCTCCCTCTATTTAGATTAGATATAAGGAAAAAAAAATTTTCCACTGAGGGTGGTGGAGCACTGGCCCAGGTTGCCCAGAGAGGCGGTGGATGCCCCATCCCTGGAAACATTCCAGGCCAGGTTGGACGGGGCTGTGAGTAACCTGATCTGGTTGGAGATGTCCCTGCTCCTTGCAGGAGATGGGCCTGGAAAGGTCCCTTCCCACCCACACCATTCCATGACTCTGTGATTCTATACTTATTAGCGCTGCCTTCCTGTGAAAAGCACTATTGGCACTGCTTCGTTGGCCACCACAACGTGACTACTGAATGTAACAAGCAGCCAGTTGTTGCTTTCCGAGCGCCGGCTGCTCTCTGCAGGGTCGCCGGGCGGGCAGGAGTTCAGATAAGGGGTTTGTGCCCGTTACTGCTGATGTCGTGCAGTATTTTCTGGGGTATGCATGCTCTGGGGTATTTTAAGGTACTTGCTACCGCTTGCTTGTTTTATTCCCTTTCCCTTCATCCCAAGCTGCGAACACCTGTTGGAATGAGTTAGGTTGACTTTATAGACACGAAGCTTCTTTTTTTTTTTTTTTCTTTTTTTTTCCTCTCCATTCTTAAGCTGTCTGATCTGAAAGGCCTGCTGAAAGAGATCTCCAGCAAAATCAAATGAATGCAGCTGAAAGCCAAGAGCAGCCACGTGAGCAGGGTAAGCCCTCCTTAAATCCGTTCTCTGGCTCGAATAAGTTTTCAGCATCTGTGATGTTAAATTGGTATGCCTTTGGAAGAAGAGTTAGTATTAATTAGTGATGTTGTCTAATATTGGAAAGGAAATAAGAGCTAAAAAATTCTCTTCCTCATTTGTTTTTTTCCTGAAAAATATGATTTTTCCATCTGGTCTTTCTAAGGTTTTTTTGCCAGGGTTTAAAATATCTTATTTTGCTCCCTTGCCTTTGAAAAACTGAGTAACCCAAAGTTATTTTAGAATTCTGGAGGACATCTTGTCTGTCCATCTCAAAACAGCGCTGGCTCAGCTCAAAGGTAGCTGAGTTTAACTGAAAAATGGGTGGCAATTCAGTAAGACCAAATGCAAATTTAACAGTTACCTGGGAATTTCCGGCTACGCAGGCATAAAACGGGGGGAAACCTGATGAGACGGCAGCTCTCCAGAAAAGTGTCTGAAGCGGAACATTTTAAATAGCTGGTGTTTTGTTGTCTGTGAGATGTATGAAGTAACCCTCCTGCTGCTGATAGTGCCATGAATCCTCTGTTGGGGACGGCACCCAGTGTTAGCGCTAGGCTTCAAGGAAGACGATGGAGTGGCTGGAGAGGGTTTGGAACAGTGACACGAGGAACCGCCAGTCTCATCATCATCTGCAGGAAGGAGTGGATGAATTATAGTTAGCTAGGCCGGGAAAGAAGATACCCGTTTGTGATGGAGCTTGTGGAGACAATCTCTTATTATATATAATCAATATCTCAAAAATGGAGTCCATTCCAGTTTATGCCCGATGAACTATCTAGATGGCATCCCGGTTGTGATCGCGTGCGAGTTGTCCTGGCTCTGAAGCCGAGCCTTGGCCGTCCACCGTAGTAAGGTCGTGGTGTGAACAGCGAGGTCAGTGTCTGACAGGAAGCAGATGTCTGCATTGTGCTCTCTCATCTGAAAGGGAGCGGTTATATCTGCGCTGACCATCTCCAGGAGATGCTGGATTGCCTCTTCCAGGTGCTTTCCTTGCAGGTGTTTCTTTTGCGTTCACTTCCTGACAACTCGTATCTCTGCTAAGTCACCGTGTTCTGGATGGGTGCTGCAAAGAGCTCCTTGATCCCGAGTTCCAATTGTCTGAGCCGATGTCGCGAGGATGAAAGCAAAACGATGAGGCGGGCTAGGAGCTCGACTCTAAAGTGTTTTCTTTTGCTCACACAGGTATTGATTCTTCAAGAGTCATCTTCTCTGAGCTGGCAGAAACCACCGAGCAACCGGTAACTGATCCACCAGAGTGTCGATGTCTCAGCAGGAGTTACTAGGATTTTTTAAGGGGTTTTTTTTTTTTTAGGTAAAACAGCCCTTTCTGCTTGTTGCAAGATGATGGTAAAACATTAAGATGACTGTTTATCTCCTGGCAGGACTCCCATGTTACCTAGGCTCTCCTTTTTCCTCATCTCCCCTGTGTTCAATGGCAGCAATTAGTCCTTGTCAGCTGCTGTAAAAAGCACTCCTAATTCCAAGAGTGCTGCTGCCGTTGCCAAAATCACTTTGCTTTTCGATTTCGCTCCAAGGGGCCCGTTCATGGGTTTCCTTTAGCCACTAATTGCTTGTCTCAATGAGTCAATCTCCCTGCCTTTCCTTCGTGTGGTAGCCAGATCTAGCTTTGCTTGCGTGGTCTGTCTGTCTGACCTGCTGAGGTCCATAGTGCTGGTGTGCCAGCGTACAGCGTGTTTCAGCATCATCCTCCTGGAGGAAGGACAGCCTTTGGTCCAACCGTGCGCCCGCATCTCAGACTCTACGTGAACGGTGTGGACTTCTTGCTCTGCCTGGAACTGTGCGGCAATGCCGAAGCTCAGCTATTACAGCCTCTGATGGGAGAGACTTAATTCATCTGGAAAGTGTTTCCGAAGGCCTTGCGTGCGATCCTTGCTCCTTTCTTCCGTGATAATTTGTAAACAGGGAGCACTGCAATTCATTTGACATCTGTCTGCAGATGTTTGCCTTTTGAAACGGGGAAGAGATTTGGTGGCCAGCTTTAAATATTGTGATGCTTGCTGGGGTGAGATTGCTCTTTCTGCTTCCTGTCTAAAACCGCAGCTGGATTTTGTTGGGGTATCACTGAGTGCACGACCAACTGAAGGGAAACCACTCCAAATGGCATTTATTGACCTTGCAAAGCATTGTATCCGTCTTTATCCCTAGTGTCTAGGAACGATCTCCCAAGATGTTTGGTTTTGAAGGTGTAGGTGTTTTCCTTTTGGCTATCGCGGTCCGTACGCTTTACCGTGGCTTGCGGCTCACCTGAGGGCTGTCAGGCAGAATATACGGGTGCTTACATGGGTGCCACATGAGGGCTCCGGGTGAGTAGTTAGGAAGGTGGAGAGGGAATTCTGGCTGAAGCAGAACATTCCCCAGGTGGGTCACCTTGACCAGTGGAAATACAACGATCACAAAGCCTGTGTGTGCGCAAGAGCATGTCCCAGTCCACGGCTGCCGTGAAAACATGTTGGTCCAAGGCAGTGAAGACAAGACAGTTTTGTGTGTTTTGGTGTTTCCTTCAGTGTGGGGACATGAAACGCTGTTGTACGTGGGGAATGTTTCTGCTTCTGGGATGTAGCTGGCTGAGGCGCAGCTTCCTGACTGAGGGGGCAGCGTGAAGTTCCCTGACAGGGGAAAGTGTGATGAGGCGTTATCAGAGGGTGACTGCTCTTTTCTTGCCGCTTCGCATTACTTCATTCCTTTCATATATAAAACCTGCGGTGTACTCGCCAGCAGCTCTGGTGATCTGTTCTCCTGTGAAATGCTGAATGTAACTTTGAACCATGTTCTGAAAAGTCAAAACCCCGGAGTCTGTCCGTGCCCACCGCTGCAGCCCTTTGCTGCCAGCCTGCACCCCACGCACGCTCCCTTCCCTTGGGCGCGTGGGCCCGTGGGCTCCTCTCCAGGCTCGTTGCACCTGGGGATGCCGATGGAGCCCTGGCCCAGCTGGGCTTTGGTGGCAGGGTGGCACCGCAGCTCCTGGGGAGCGCCCAGCCCTCTGCTCCCTCCAAAGCCCGGCACCAGCCCACTGCTGGCTGGGTGTCGTGGGTGTCCTGGCAGGGGACCGGGGACCTGGGACCGCCCAGCCGAGGATGGAGAACCTGTAGGCTCTCTACAGAAGGTTGGGTGGCTCCTGGCCTCTCCCTGCCCTCTAGGACAGCTCCAGCCCTTGGGCCCTGCCCGTCCCCTTCACCTGCTCCCAGCCCATCCCTCCTCTTGGCCTTTCGCAAATAAACAGTCCTGCTTCTTCCCCTTACCTGTGTGTCGTCTTTGTGGAAGCAAAACGGCTGAAAACTTGGGCCCTGAAGTGCACAGGCCTTGGTCCTACCTTTCTTTTGCCCCATGTACTCTGTGCAGAGATGGAGAGCAACAACAACGTCAGTTCATGATGGAAAGTTCTTCCAGTAGGGTCAGTCCCTGTTCTGAAGGTCCCATTACTTTCACAGATGCAAGAAGATCCTTCTGGCCTGGGTCTTGATGCTACAGAGGAGAAAGCTGGCAACGGATTTTAGGAGAATGGCCTTCTCTACGCAGGGGTTGGATGGGCGGGGGTGCTGAGCAAGGGGATGCTGGCCTTGGAGAAGGAAGTCCTGGAGTTCTATTCCTGCTGTTCCCTGCATATTTCCTATGTGTTCGTTGCTGAGAATAACTGCTATTTCATCTCCTGCCCACCCCTCCACCAGCTGGTTGGGGTTACCATCTCATGGCAGCTGGAGCGAGCGTTCGTTGCCCAGGAGCCCAGCTAGGCTGCTGGCTCCTGGCCGGTTCCTCAGCTCCTACCTTGCTTCTGCAGGGACTGGTGGAGGGCAGGGCAGTCTCACTGAAGGGTGACCAAGGACAATTCTCAAAAGACAGGGCTTCCCCATGAGCAGTGGCCACCTCAGTCCATCCCCTACAAAGGGAAGGGAAGAAGGCAGAACAAGAGACCACCCTGGCTTAACAATGAGTTTTGGATGTGCTTAATAGGAGGAAAAAAAAAAAAAAAAAAAAAAAAGCAGAACACTGGTTGTGAAAATGCAGCCCGACAGCCATCAAGGACTCCAGGAACCTTGCTAGGGCATGCAGAGGTGCAGTCAGGAAGGCTAAGGCTCAGCTAGAACACTGGCCAAAGGTGTCAAGTGCAAGAGAAGGTTCTTCAGATACTTCAGCAGTAAGCAGAAACAGGAAAGACACAGACCTGTTAATAAATGTGACGGGGAAGCTGGTCACTACTAATTCTGACAAGGCAGATGTTCTCCATTTTTTGCCTGTGTCTTTGCTGGCGTAGCTGGACCCCAGATCAAGTAGCTATGATAATGCATGTGTCAACCCAGCAGGAGTGGAGGAAGGGCTGGTCAGCAAGGGCTCAAACCACGTAAATCTATGGGCTTGGGTGGAATCCACCCCAGGGTGTTGAGAGGTGGCTGACATAGTGGCAAGGCCGCTATCTATAATATTTGAAAAGTTGTGGAGATCCGGGAATGTCCCTGTTGGCTTGAAGAGGGCAAATGTCCTACCCATCTACAAGAAGGGCCCAAAAGAGGCTCCAGGAAACTACAGTCCCCTTAGTCTTACTCCAGTCCCTAGGAAAGTAATGGAAGATGTCCTTCTGGAAACTGATACAAACCAAATGAAGCAAGTGACTGGGAAAAGCCAGCGTAGATTTACCGAGGGCAAACCATGCCAGCCTCACCCAATCACCTTCTACAACAAAATAACATCTGTTGTCATACGGAGAGCAGTGGATGTGCAACCTGATCACGTTGGAGATGTCCCTGCTCCTTGCAGGGGGTTGGACTGGATGGCCTTGAAAGGTCCCTTCCCACCCAAACCATCCTGAGATTCTATGATTCTATGTTATTTACCTGGACTTCAGCAAATTGTTTCTCCTGGGAAAACTGGCGTGAACAAGATTGGATGGGTTGTCTGCAAGATGGGTAGGAAATTGGCTAACAGGTCACGCTCGGAGGGTGGTAATGGTTTTCACTCAGACTGGCAGCCTGTCAGATGTGGGGTCCCCAGGGATCCGTACTGGGCCCCATGCCATTCAGCATGATGGACAATGGGATGGAAAGCACCCTCACCATGTCTGTTGATGCCACCAAACTGGGTGGTGAGGGGGACACATCAGAAGGGATAGGCCTGGGCAGGCTGGAAGAGTGGGCTAGCAAGAACAGGATGAAGCTGAACAAAGACAAGTGCAAAGTCTGGCACCTGGGACACAATAACCAAGGAGCCCAGTACAGACTGGGATCTGTGTGGCTGGGGAGCAGTTTACGCACATCCTGCCTATTTAGGCGTTTTTAATCCATGGCAGTATGCATTTGCCTGGTTTTTGCTGCTGTGTCCCAGGAGGTGATGGATGTATCCTGCTTTTTACTTCCTTTACATACTAATCTAAGCTGGGGATGCATAAATTTAGTGTCATATTCTGACGCCCTTTCACAAACTGGATGATGCTGGATAGCGGGAACTGCTTGGAGGGGGAAGGAATGAGGCTGGCAGAGGCGCGGCACAACCCACCACCTCCGCTCCCGGCAGTTTGCTCCAAGGCACCGCTTGTTTCTGTCTCACCAAGAAAGGCAGTAGCTTTGCGGACCATGGACACGAGGTTTGAGCACCTTTGCCCACTGCCACGAGCACGAGTGAGCTGGCGTCCAAGCTGCCGTGTAACAACAGGGCCACATCCCTCCAGTGAGCGGAGAGCGATTTCTCCTCCCAGCATTTGCTCCTGTCCCTTCCACCCTCCCTGCTCAGCCAGTGCTACCGCGTCAAGAGGCGTCGGACCCAAGAGCAGCTCCTGGTGACATTGTCACCTGCTGGGACCACCTTGGCTCAGGGACCAGCGTGGGCGGTAGGTACCGAGGGGAGGGCAGCGATCTCCTCTGGAGGCGTTTCCTTGTGCAATGACGGCAGGATGGTGGTGGCTGGAGGCGGGAAGGCCAGGTGGAAAAGCCGTGTCCCCCTGAACGTGAAGCTGTGTTTACTCAGGTTCCTTCACTTGGAAATCGGTGACGCGGGGCAAATTCCTGCGTGCGGCGTACGGGCAGGCTATGGGAGAGGGGAGTCGGTAGCTAATTACAGGCAGCCCCGCTCTGCAGACGCAGCAGGATGTTTCAATGGATTTTTTTTTTGTTTTCTGTCTCATCTCTATCACAGTGTCATCGAAACGCTGGGCTCTGAATTTCATTTCCAGGCTTTGCAGATGGCCAGAATCACCGCGACTCACCCGTGGCCCCGCCACAGTCTGAACACGGAGGTGCGGCCCGCCCCGTGGGTGCTGCTGCTGACGTGAGCTCAGCCTAGACCTGCTGACCTTACCCGCTAAAAATGTCGCTTCTCTTCCTCCCACAGCCTGCACCGAGCCTGTGAAAGCCTCAGGGCCGCAGCAGCCTGTGCCCCCTGCCCCAGCTCCCGCGAGGGGTGCGTGTCCCACGGTAGTGCTGGCTAGGGCACGGGGAGGAAGCACCGCGGGCTCCCTGACGGAGTTTGGGGTGAGCGGTAAGCAGAAACTCACTCTCCTGCACACGCGTGTGAAGATGCTTGCAGATGCACCTGAGTTCAGCGATCAGAGGCTGAGGGCGGCCACTTGTGTGACCTCCTGCAGACGGGCAGGGACGCAACCACTGAATGGCAAGGCCAAGCTTCTCGTGTTTGAATAGCTCCAACTCAACACTCAAGCTTCCCAGGGAATTCGCCCGTTGGCCAAAATTTGGTATTTATGAGGACAGCAAAGGTGTTTGGGACAAATCCATCTGCCAAATGTCACGGTCTGGCTAATAGGCTGTTCAAAGAAAGATAGGACTTCGCAGCAACAGTAAACAGTGGCAACTGTTTTAGGTGCTATGCAGGAATGGTTGCGTGCTTTTTAAAAATAAAGAAAACTATTCCCAGGCATAAGCAGCATCATTCCAAGCTCAGTAAGTGTACCGACATCTGAAGTGGACAGGTTGCAGCAACACTGCCACAGCCATGGACACCACTGGGACAAACCAGCAAGGTGGGAACCCATGGGAGTTCCCAGAAGGGCAACGGGGTGAGGGAGAGGGTTCCTGGTCGACCCTTGTCTGTGGGGCACCATCCTCAAGGCTGCTGGTGGCTGGTGCGTGGCAGCATCCCCAGCCTGTCCCCGTGCAGGTAATGGGGAACCGACTAGGCCTGTTCATCGCACAGGCAACGCGGGAGAAGATGTGAAGGAGAGCGCCCCCGTCCTGCCTCGGGAGCAGCGGGGAAGAATGACTTTTTCCCCCAGGTCATTTTTGCTAACAAGAGGTAAATCTGTTACGTGTTACAAGTAGGATCCTACTTCTTGGATGGCTGTGCAGTCAGTGATGGGGTGCCGACAGCTTTTGAGGGCAATGGGTGCTTTCTCCATGGCTGTAGCACATACTGCCATGGAAACGATGGAACTCTCTGGCAGGGGCCGCGGCTGGATAGCTGTGTTACACAGCACAATGAAAGATGGACCACGTAAAGAGAATGGGTTTCAACCCTACGTGGGAGCAGGGGTAGGTCGCTGCAGCACAGCGAGGTGGGGAGCTCTGCCAGGACCGCTGGTCGGTGGCAGGACAAATGTCACTTGAGTGTATCACAGAGCAGCCCCTGAGAAGAAGATGTATCATTGTGATCATCCTAGCCTCTCTCCCTTCTTCTCTGAAACAAAAGCAGACCAGTACCTCACAGCCTCACAGGGTACATCCATGGGCAAACTCTTCCCCGTCAACCAACAAGCTGTGACCTTTCACACCACCGATGACCGTCTGAAGGGGCCGAGTGTGTTCTCACACATGGCAGCCATTCTCAAAATCAGGCTGCAGCAATTCTGCTGGTGTTTGTTCACCACCCACTTACACGGCCACAAATTTATATAATAATGTTTGAAGTTTATAGAACTGTAGGATATCCCGAGTTGGAAGGGACCCACAAAGGTCACAGAGTCCAATTCCTGACTCCACAGAGGGCAACCTAGAAGTTAAACCATATATCGGAGTGTTGTCCAACACTTCTTGAACACTCACAGGCCATGATCACTTCTCTGGGGAGTGCGTTCCAGTGCTTAACCGCGCTCTCAGTGAATGCATTTTCCCTAATATCTAATCTGAACTTCCCCCTGTGCAATTCTAAGCCCTTTCCTCATGTTCTGTCACCGAACATGGGAGAAAAGAGCTCACCGCTTTCCTTTGCACTCTCCCTCATGAGGAAGTTGTAGGCAGCTGTGAGGTTGCCCCTCAGTCTCCTCCTCTCCAAGCTGGACAAAGCTAATATCCTCAGCCTCTCCTTACGTGTCATGCCCATCTTTGTGGCAATAACCACGTTGCGAGCGCTTGCTGCTGGAGAGCTCATCAAACGAAACCATCAGCTTAATTTTTACAGCCACGCTCTTCAGCACAAAGATTGTCTTGAAAGAAGAGGTTGCTGTGGAGGGTTCAATGCTCCTGTTCTGGGCTGCCAGAGCTGAGCAGTGCCTGAGCCCCTGATGACCCAACACCATCCAGCAAGAGGAGAAAACATACATAGTTCATTCTGTATATTTTAATATCCATATATTTGTTATTATTGTAGTTTTCCTTTGCTATTTCAGTAAATTGTCTTCACCTCAACCCACGAGTTTTCCTTCCTTCCCAATTCTCTCCCCCATCCCGTTGGGGAGGAGGAGGGGGAGCGAGAAACTGTGTGGTGACTCGGGCTAAACCACAACAGCAGGCCCTTCTCAGTCCTGCTCTGTCCTCGGAACGCTTCAAACAAATCCAGCTCAGGTTTGGTACGTTCTTCTGAGCCCCCATCTCTTTGAAAGGAAAAGCCAGCCCCTTTAAAAATCTATTTCCTTTTCTAGTGTGTTGTGGGTTAACCCCGGTTGGCAGCCCAACCCCAAACAGCTGCTCACTCATTCACCCGCAGAGGGGTGGGAGTGAGAATCAGAAGGTTGAAAGTGAGAAGACTTGTTGAGCTGAGATAAAGACAGTTTAACAGGGAAAGCAAAAGCTGTGCGTGAAAGCAAAACAAAAGAAGGAATCCAATCATAGAACAGCCCAGGTTGGAAGGGACCTCAAAAGATCATCTGGGCCAACCTGTCGTGGGAAAGGAACCCTAGCACCCTGCCCAATCTCTTTTTGAAAACCTTCAGCGATGGGAACTCCACCACATCCCTGTGGAGGTTGTTCCCGTGAGTGATTGTTCTCACTGCAAAAAAAAATAAATCTTTCTTATGATGATATGAAACCTCTTCCAGTGCAACTTGTACCCTTCTCCTTGTGCAGAGAGAGCCTCTGTCCTCTTTGTAGGTGCCCTTTAAGTGCTGGAATACTGTGATGAGATTTCTCCTGAGCCTTCTCTTCTCCAGGGAGAAAAGATCTCTTTCAGTCTTGCTTCACAGGGCAAGTTCTCCAGCCCTGTGATCACCTTCATGGCCTCTCCAGACTGTTTGCATCTTTCCCGAACTGTGGGGACCAGAACCGGACACAGGACGCCAGGTGAAGTGTGGAATGAGATGATCATGTCTCTGTCTCTGCTAGTAACGCCCCTGTGGGTGCAACCCCAGATCTGATTTGCCTTTATTGCTGCAGCGGTGCACTGCAAACTCACGTTCAACTGCTTGTCCACCAGGACCCCCAGGTCCCTTTCAGCAAGATTGCTCCCCAGCCACACAGATCCCAGCCTGTACTGGGCTCTTTGTTTGTGCCGTTCTAGGTACAGGATTTTGCACTTGTCCTTTGTTCAAGTTCAGACTGTTCTTGCTGGCCGCACTCTTCCAGGCTGTCCGGGTCTCTCTGCAAGATGGCTCTCCCTTCTGACCTGTTCCCCTCACCACCCATTTTGGTGTCATCAGCAAACTTGGTGAGGGTGTTTTCAATCCCGTCATCCAGATTATCTACAAAGGTGTTGAAAAACCCTCTGAGCGTCACCTGGTAGCCAGTTTCACACCCATCTCGCAGACCACCCCTTCAGTTTCTCTCTTGGCAGCTTGTCCAGCTGAAACTGTGGGAGACAGAGCTTAATCCTTTGCTCAAGTCCAGGTAAACAACATCCACTGCTCTCCCCATCTCAACAGAAGATGTTCTTTTGTTGCAGAAGGACCAGGTTAGTCTGGTATGATTTGCCCCTGGTATAAATCCATGATTACTTTTCCCAATCATCTTCATCTGGTTAGTCATAGTTTCTAGGACTTGTTTCAGTACTTTCACAGGAATGGGGAACTAATGGACCTGCAGTGTCCTGGGTCCTTTTTTGGGCCCTTCTTGTAGGTGGGCATGGCTTTTGCCCTCTTCCAGGCATCAGGGACATCCTCTGATCTCCATGACTTTCTAGATATCATAGACAGTGGCCTCACAACCGTCAGCCACTTTTCTTAACACCCTGGAGTGGATTCCATAGGCCCATAGGTGGAACACTGGCCCAGGTGGTGGGCCACCCAGAAAGGTGGTGGATGCCCCATCCCTGGAAACGTTCCAGGCCAGGTTGGTCGGGGCTCTGTGCAACCTGATCCAGTTGGAGATGTCCCTGCTCCTTGCAGGGGGGTTGGACTGGATGGGTTTTAAAGGTCCCTTCCCACCCAAACCATCCTATGATTCTATGATTTATGCGGGCTGAGCCCTTGCAAGAGGCAACAGATCAACCCTTCCTCCACTGGTGGGCCAACATGTGTTGTTGTAGCTGCTTGAGCTGGGGTCCAGCTACACTATAAAGACGGAGGCAAAGGAGGTGTTGAGAATCTTTGCCTTGTCATCATTGTTAGTGACTCATCTCCCTGCCCCGTTTAGTAATGGGCAAAAGTCTTCCCCGTGCCTCTGCTTACTGCTCGTGTATCAGAAGAATCCTCTCTTCTTGTACTTGACATCTTTGGTCAATTCCAGTTTTAGCTGAGCCTCAGCCTTCCTGACGGCATTTCTGCGTGCTCTAGCGAGATTATTGCCGTCCTCAATTCATTCACTGCTTCCCATCAACAGGCAGATATACGACCACTTGGAGGAAAGGAGGGCTTCTTGGGAAGACAAACAGTGTAACTCCAAATATCCCGTGCTTCCTCCTTCTTCCCTCAGCTTCTGTTGCTGAGCACATCATACGGTATGGAAAATCTAGTAGGAAAATGCTGGTAGGGCAACGTGAGAAACAGAAAAGGCCTTAACACTGTGCAAGCACTGCTCAGCAAAAGCTAAACCACCCTGCGTTATTAACTGAACTCAGCTTTGTTCCTATCACAAATCCAAAATACAGCACCATGCAAGCTACTAGGAAGAAAACTAACTCTATCTCAGACAAAACCAGTGCATATCCAACAGATACTTTACAAAAATAAATACTTTTCATCTGTCCCTTCAAGGTGAGGGTGATGTGTGACCAAGGACTGAGAAAGGAGCTGCTTTTGGCAGGGAACCATGCTGGGGAGAGGGCGTTTTGAAAACAGAACTTTGGAAACATTTCCATCAAGTGGGTTTGGTGCCATGCCACCCGTGAAAGCTGTCCTGTCTCTACGCTTCCAAAACTTGGAGACAGAATTTCCTCACCTGCTTAACAATCTCCCAGAGAAAGAGTTCCAGAGGGGTTTGAAGCCACTTGTTGAGAATAGAAAAAGGCACCAAGACCTCCTGGCCTGTTAGCAAGAACAACTGAGCCACAGCCAGGACGGGGATCATTTCCTGGCCGACTTTCAGCAAAACCCTCGGCAGAACGGCGAAGGGGCAACCGAGAGACGCAGGGGAACACGAGGATGCAGCAAGCATGGCCAGCTACGCCCCTCTCGCATTTGGGGCTTCGTGTCTGCGGGAGGACTCTTTGCCAGTGATGGCGGCCGTTGAACCAAGGGCCCAAGGGCACTGCACCCAGCACCGGCCCCGCGCGTTGCTGTGTCCCGGAGCATTAATCCAAGACGTTCCAAAGGAACACGAACGAAGCCCGTTCAAAGGCGGTGCCCTCACGGAAGCAATGCTCTTAACAAGACGCAGGGAAAAATTACTGCTACCGTGAGAACGACGACTTTGTAGTGAGCGCCAAAAAGGGTTTGTGCGGCGAGGCGGACTCGGAGGTCCCCAGGGCGGGGCACGCTGCCGTGTGTCACAGGGCCCTTTGTGACCCGCCGTGATACGGGCGCTGCCGATTGGA
>JAAGAY010048037.1:1527-29069 GCA_011801015.1 Ardeotis arabs
CCCCCCCCCCCCCCCCTTGATTTAGTGTGGTTCCATAGAGGCTTTACAAGAAAGTGGGTGGTCTTCTCCAGCACACAACAGTGGGACTAAATTGTCGCTAGTGACTTGTTACCAAATGTGAGTGACGATGGTCTTCGTGGCTCGGTGGACAGATATTTACCTCGCCACCCGAGCAATCTGTGATGGAACTTCCTGGCTGAGGTGGGATGTGAAGGCGATTACATCTAACGCTTCTCTGGAGGTGATGGCAGAGCTTTTGTACTGTTTCTGGCCAATGCCGTAGCCTTTTCTGAGTGTCGCTTTTGCTTGAAGGGGATGAGGGAGCAGAGGGAAAAAATTCAGTCATAGTTCTTGCGTCATGGCTTGGTATGGCATTCCTGGCTTGACGTTTGAACTCTTTCAAAGTTTAATCTTGCGCTTAAGACTAGTAATCAGATTTACTAAATTCAGTTCTCATGAGAGCCATAACAATAAAATCAGGCTGTGGAATACAGTGCTTAGTTATTAGTAACTAAATAATTCAGGGCAGGGAAGACTTTCCTGATCAATCACAGTAACTGCATTCCTCAAAATCACTGGGATGTGAGATGATATAAGAGTAAGAAATCCGGAATATCCTTAAAAGAAATTACTTGTACATTACTTTCAGTGTTTGTGCTGGACTTGGTTGGGTTTTTTGTGAACTTTTAAATATTTGCGGTGTATCAAAAATGACCTTTTCAAGTGAATGCTGGGGCTTCGAGATGGTCTGACCTGCATCTCTGCACCACAAGTGAGCGAATTAGTTTATGGGTCGTAGGTGGTGACTGATCTGTCCGCCTGCTCCTAGGCAGAGTGGCTTTTCTTCTGTAGCGTTTTGCGGTGAGGGGGAGAGAGAGAGGATGTTTGCTCCCTTTTTTAGTAATGGGGTCAGAGAATAAGCAGAACTGCCCGTACTTTGGACAAAAGTGGATTTCTGTCAGACTGTCCTTGAGTCTCGTTCGTATTGACAAAACAGCGTCTTGCTCGGTTCTTGCCTTCTCCTGTTCTCCTTGGTGGTCACATTCTTTCAGTACAACACACGCGCTTGCAGTGCTTTCTGGTTCCCTGTTCATACATGTGCTATTCTTGTATCCTGCCACATGCACTGCCTGAATCTGAATTTCTGGGAATGCTATGAAGAAGAGAAGCTTTGTCTTAATAAGCCTGTAGCATGCCTTCCTGTGTACCTGGAAAGTGGATGAATATTCTTGGACTTACTGAGAGTCAGCAGGCTGTATGTTTGAAACCCATTCTATTCTATTCTCATAGAACCATAGAATCACAGCATGGTTTGGGTTGGAAGGGACCTTCAAAGGGCATCCAGTCCAACCCCCCTGCAAGGAGCAGGGACATCCCTGACCAGATCAGGTTGCTCAGAGCCTCATCCAACCTGGCCTTGAATGTTTCCAGGGATGGGGCGGACTCTAACTTCTAATTTCCATGGGGTTGAAGGGATCTTAAGACTTACTTGTCTTTATCCCCTTGCAGAGTACTTTTTCAGACCATCCTCAAATAGTTTTAGGGCTGATATTTGCAATTACTCTAGTGTTTAGGAAAAACCACCTGTGACATGAAACTTAAATGATTGTGGATCGTTTTGCTGTTTCCTGCAGAGCTCTGGAGAAACGTCTGTCATGCAAACTTGAGCGTTCTGCTCGGCGAATGGGAAGAGTAGGAGAGGCACTCGAGTTGTCTGAAGAGTCAGATGATAGCACCTTATTGTTTTATATCCTGCTAATACCTAGAATTGGTGCTTTTGTGGGCTGCTACTCTTTTACAGGATAGCATGGAGAGATTCTTCCCAGAAGCTAGACCCTTTCTCTTGAAAGCTGAATTCTGCAAATATCGGTGTCTCAGTCCTGTTGTGCCTAGCAAAGAAGCTTCATATTTAAGAGTGTTTTGGTATTACACCATTTTTAAAGAGTGTTAAAGGTATAAAAAGACAGAAGTGTAAGGTGTAGGAAAACACGTATCCCTCACACAACTTTGTGGGTTACTTTGTTTTTCTCGGCTTTACCGTTGCAATTTGTAGCTCAGGTTTATGCTGTGTCCTTCAAAGTGTTTGTTGGAGAGCTTTATTTTGGGGAAATTAGATGCAGAAACAGTTCTGTGGTAGTGATGCTTTTTTTTCAGTGTATTTCAGAGCTTATTAAAATAGATGTGTTGTGTGTAGGAGAAAAAATAAAAAGGAAAAAAATGAAGACTGACATACAGCGGGACAAAAGCAGTGGCTAGCAGTACATTACTCAAGGTCATTTAGTCAGATAAGGGCTGGTCTGCTTACTTTTGCTGTGTTCTGACTTTTGTGCTTATCTCGCTGCCGAGCCTATAGTAAAAACGGAGGGTCCCATTTTGTTGGACATGAGAAGTTAGAATGTATTTTAACTGCTACATCTACTTAAAAAGCTCAACTTTTAATTTTGCAGGGTATTTTTTCCTGCTGTTGTGAGGTGGCGTGTTGTCTGCGTGTAATCTGGTGGCAGCTGGGAGGCTTTAGAGATAAGGGTGCCTGTTTAAATAATGGAGGAGGGGGGAAAAAAAAAAAAGGAAAATATCCCAAAAGCTGATAATGTAAAAATTGCTTTGACTCTCTTATTTTGCCCTTTACTTGGAGGGTTCTGTGCCAAGGTGATAGTTGTGTGCTAAGCACAAGTAGGGGTTTGCAAAGCTCTCCTGCTCTGGGAGCAGACAGCCGTAGTGCTGGTGATCTCTCCGTGCACACCTTTGTGCTTTATGCTAGCTTCACTTTGTAGGCAGCTTCTGCTATCCACAGACTATTTTTTTTTCTTTCCCTTGAGCGTGTGGTATGTGATTTCACCCCCCAACTATCAGCTAGCAGTTTCTGCAACTTACAGATTATTTTTTTTTCCAAGTAAATAACTACTAACAGAAAGAGTTCATAAAGGACATGTTAAAATCAAATGTTCCAAAACACACCAGGGTATGCTATACCTGACACTGTTCCTTTTGACATACATTTGTAAATGATTATGTGAAAGCTGTTAATAGGTTGTTATAAAATAGATTTTAAAATTTATTTTTCAGTAGTGAAGTAGTCAGGAAACATGCTCTTTGTACCTTCATTAAAATCCTTTGCATCCTAAGCTTAAAGGGAAAGCATGTGGGCAGAGGGCTGGAACCATGGATGCAGTACAGCATTTAACAAAAAAGCAAGGCATCACCTGGCACTGCCTAGTATGAGTAGAAAAGGGGTAATCTGTGTTAATGCTTTCAGAATCAGATTTCTGTGGGCTTATTAATTTTTGGAGATGATGTACAAGGTGCTTGTCGTCGAAGCTTTGCTACATGATCACTGTGCTGGTCCTGCAGGAAGACTTTATTCTCTAGCTCCTGGCATTTCTGACACAACGAAGTTACTGACTTTCAAAAAGAGGACGGGAGGGAATGGACCATGAGAAGAAAATAATCAAAACTTGGAGCCCTTTTCATGCAAAGCGTTGAAGAGATCGTTTTCTATTCTCCTTCTAAAAGCAGTGCCCTCAATCTTTCAAGATTATTTCAAATAGCTTTTTTTCTGCACCCTGTGGTTCTGAATCTTGGGCAGTTGTTTATTCCACTGCAGCAGCCGATAGTGTCAACAACCAGAGTTACTGTAGATGTCTTTTTTTGCAGTAAAACTAAAATTTTAGAAACACCTTTAGTTATGTTTGTCATTTGCCCTTGTCTTCATTTAAAACACATCTGTGTAAAATGCTCTTTCATCTGTTCCTGTTGCTTGTTCTCTGGTGACATCCCAGTTAAAATAGAGTGAGATCAGACTCTTAGTAAAGATCCTGTTCAATGATTTTCTTTTTGCTGGAAAAGGGAGCAAATCCTGTAGAATACACTGTGCTTTATATTTGTTCTGTAACTACTTTGTTCTGCGCTTGCTTATTATAGCCAAGTACTTTATGTAGGCAAGGCGTGCGGCGAGGCTGCGGTTTGCCAGTCCCCCAGCAGGGTATGAACTGGGGTGCAGCACCAAAGTAATGCACCTGTGTGTTGCCAGAGTGGGCTTACATCAGAGAGCTTGGAGAGCAGGTGAAAGAGCTCGCTTCTGTCAGCGTCCATCTGTATAGGTGTCTCCTAAATGTCATTAGAGATGAGCTTAACTTTTCCCTTTTGTTAAGTGGTGGTTAGGTCTGTCTCTCACCTAGTTTATTTGCTTACCTTAGTCCTTTACTGTGACACCTGACTGTCTCCTCTCCTGAACATAACCTCCTTGCATCCTGGCTTGGCAGGGAGTGGCTGTTACCCCTCTGTAAGGGATGGAAGCAGAGGCACAGACAGCATTAGTTGTGTTCGTGCTGTATTGACCCCTGCAGGAAATTGAAACTAATTCTGGGCTAATAGTTTGCCCACTGGCTTATTCTTTGTAAAGTAAACACAGGGTGATCCAATCTTGTTGACAAGGAGTTCCCAAACCTGTCCTTGTGCTGTGTATTTTCACATTCTTCTCCCTCCACTCCCCTCACTGATGTGTGAGTATGCATTTGTATGTGTCTGGATGTTCACGGACGCAGGAGGAAGCGTGCCTCCTCCATGGCTATGGTGGTGGCGGCTTCTCCGGGACAAAGTTGGTGAGCTGGTTTGAAATCCCCTCTTGGCAAGGTCTAGCTTGTCAGCTGTCCGTTGGGCGAACAAACCTGGATGTAATGTTCCAGGGAGTAAATACCTACTTTTGATCAGGAAGAGGAACTGGATGAATGCAATCTTATTTAAACAAGTATTAAAAGCAAGCAGAAAATTGTTTGCTTTACAAATGAAGCACTGCTCTCTTGAAACTGTTACAGAGGTACCTGTGTAGTAAGTAGCTGAGAGAAGATGGAACTTGGGTAGATGCCTTATTGGAAGAAAGAATGTTTAGCTGTGGTGGCTGAAACTTCAGGTGTGGTAATCATGTTTTTATCCTCTGTTTTTATAGATTGCTGCTAAAATTGGAGATATTCCTCACTTGAATAATTCTACAACACTTGTGGACCCATCAGTCTACGGTTATGGAGTGCAGAAACGGCCCCTGGATGATGGAGGTAAGCTGGCTGTGATTAGTCAATCTTGTGGCTGCAGCTCCTGAAATTCATCTGGGGAGGCAGTTGTCTGCTTTAAGGACAGAAATCAATGCATCTTTCTGTGTATAGAAATTTTATACAAGATTCCCTGTGCTGTTTAGTCTTATCTAGATAGCACTGGGCTCCTGGGCATTGATATTATTCATGTGAAACAATTCTTTCTTAGTTCTTGAACTTTGGGAATTAGCAAACAAACTCTGTAATTTAAATCTTGTTCTGTGGTGGCGGGAGGGAGGGAGGGAGGAGGATGTGCTTTTTGGAATTGTGCTGGAGCCCATGTATAGAGCACCAGTGTACACAGTAAAGCTGTTCTTCCCTGCTGACCCTTATTTCTGAGAGCAGGCAGTGTGCAGGGACAGTCTTACGTGTGCCGCTTTCCCTGCGTAGCAGCAGTCGCAGCACAGCGGTTGAGTCCCTGTTGAGAGTTCTGATTCCTTTGTCCGTGAATTTTAAGAAGAAAGAGCATTGATGTAGGTTGATGCAAGTTGGAGGGAAACTTCCTGTATTAGGCATAGATTATTTTTTTTTTTGTGATTATTCTTTGAGAATTCTTAGATCTCTGAAGCATTTAATGTTGGCCACAGCCAAATAATAATTTACTGGGTGTTACGTATCTGGTAACTGTAATGAGTTAATATGATATGAAGTGTTACAGTTTTAAAATAAGTTATTAGTTTCTTATCTTTGGTAGGTACAACAAAAGTGCTAGAACAGGTGCTTTCTTTTTTGCAAGTCTAACGATGTGCACTGTTAAAAGAAGTGTTTAAACTGTATTGTCTGTTGCTGTATAGATGCAAAGAGCTCACCTTTTCCTGTGGTTGGTTATAAAAAAAAGTGTGGCTGTCTTCCTTTTCCTATTTCCTCTGGTACTTCTCCTGACACAGGTAGCCCTGCAGGGTGACTGTCCCCCCACAGATATGCTCACAGGAGTACAGAGGAGATAAGCAAAGCTGCTGCCTAGCACTGCGTTTTGAAAATAATTTTTTCTGTCTGGTACAAAGCTGTCTGAGGCATCGGCTGAAAATACTGCACGTCTGCTTCTCATTCTGAAAAAAACATGCTAGAGCGTGGGGAGAAGTTTGTTTCATGTGGAGCCTCTGGCTTGCTAACGTTACTGTTGTCTGAACGCATGCCACAGCCCACTTTGTTCTCTGTTCTTTGTTCTCTCTATTTGAGCAAGAGATTGCTACTCCTTTGGTTTGGTGTTTTAGGAAAGAAGGGTTTGTCTGGGTGAAGCCCTGCACCTTACATCTCAGGCTGGAGCATCGCTATGTCTGTGAGAAGCCAGAGGCCTGGTATTACTGGGATGTGTTGGTTTCTGTAGGAAGGTGCTGGGCTGTCGAGCAAGCTGTTCAGCATTGAGGAGCGCTGAATAACTCTGAGCTGTGTCTGAATGGCTTAGATAAGCAGCTACATGGGAAGAAGAATAAAATAGCCTTCTAGGAACTAGGCATTCATAACATTAGCCTTAACTGTTTCTTCCAGTGATTCCTCAGACTCAACTGAGAAACCTGACCTCTTGACAAAATGGGTTTTTATGAACTTTTAACATGTGAAATGGTTGTAGCACTTAATGACAGCACAAGTTAGACTTTGTACTTAAACTTTTACTATTACTTGCTGAGCCTTGTTTGTGTTAACACAAACCATGTCAATACAGTTGCGGTCTGGGCTATAAACGTGCGTTACTGCTGGTGTTGTGGTGGATAACTCCCCGGAGGAGGTATCGTTCCTGGGAGAGCCTTCCAGAGTGGCTGTGCTCTTGTGTTGTGTTAGCAGTGGTTCTGCTGATGTGAAGACCTGTGGGTGTTTGCTCACCCTGGATGCTTGTTCAGCACGAGGCCTTGTTTGTAGCTGTTTGTAAAGTGGCTCCAAGCTCTGTATCTACCCTTGGATTGTTCAGGTACATCTGTAGGTGTTACAGCTTTGTGCAACTCGCTTCCCAAAAAATCTAATCTGTGAGATCTTAGAGAAGAATACAAATGATAGAGGTATTTTTGAAGGGCTGGAGTTTCACGAAGAAACTGAAATTGTCAGGTTAGGAGCTGGAGGAGTGTCTGTTCTGTCAGCTTTGGTCATCTTGGCTTTTACTATGGCGTTAGTAAAATCTTGTATCAAAACACAATTGTGTGATGTGTTCCCCACCTAACAGCGCAATCCTTTTGCGCTGCATTTTTGCTGCTTGCCCCGGACCGTAGGCTGGCAAAGGAACTCCTGAAGCAGCGAGTGCTGCTTGCTCTGTATTTGTTTGTGGTATGATCCGTACCTTAGTCAGTCTTAGGCTGCCTGCTCTTGCTACCATGGCGTTGAAAGTCTATCGTGCAGCTGTGGCTGTAGGCATCTGGAAGATGGCAGCTGCAAACAAGAGGCATCGGGATTGCACACCCACAGTTTGGAGAGGTTATCAAGAGGCAATTATTTATATTCTTACGCATGCTCTAGAAATTTTAGAATGCAGGAGTCTGGATACATCCTGCTACTCTGGAGAGCTTGGAAACAAATCTGGTGGTAAATCTCTTGATTGTTTACCTCTGCATACTGCGTGCTCACGGCTGGGTGCAGTTCTTGCTGCTTCCTTATCCCCATGTAGCCATTAGAAAATTACTTCTGTTCCTAATAGTCCTGAAAAAATGGGTCCAGAGGAAGTATTTAAGGTGACAATAAAACTGTCTATCTTTCAGGAAAATCTAATTCTGCCTGTCCGTTTTTGTAAACAGCTGCTAGCGTGGCTGATTGATGTCAGCTTATGAAGTGGTCTTAAGATAGGGTGACAGTGTGCTGGTCAAAACAAATCTAGCTGCTTTTAGAGCATTTCCAGGAAAAATAAATTTGTCATAGTACTGGAAACCAGAATGTGTGAGTGCCTTTTGCCGTCCCCTTAATGTAACCTTCATCTAAAACGAAGAGCTGCTGGGATTGGCCCTGCTGACCTGGCCTATTGCTATTAGATGAAGCTTGAGACTGATTATTTTCTTTTCCCTGTCTTCTTTATTTCCCCTTTCTGGAAACAACTTTAAAGTAAACCTGCAAGTAGCTATAGTGCCGGGAGAAGATCAGGTTTGTTTGTACTGCTCGCAGTAAGTCGTAGTCGGCATTTACATGGCCGCTTGCAGCAGTTAATATTTCTCAAGGTAGGTGAGCGCTAGAGATGGGGTTCGCTCTGAGCTGCGGAGACCTGCTGGCATCTTGCTTGTGGCTCACTGCTGAGGATAGATCCCAGTCCTCCTGTTAATGGCCAGCGGCTGCTCCTGGCCTTCATTCTAATTAATGGGTCACTCTAATTACCAGCACAATTTAATAAGTTTATTTAATGCGAAATAAGCCTTGAAGAAACAGCCTCCTTGTTCGAAGGAAGCAGGGATCTAGTCTGCTGGGTAGAGACTGGGCACCAGAACATTAGCCTTTGTTTGTCCTGTTTTGGACTGCTCTGAAGAAGTTTCCAGCGATATACATTGGGTTAAGCAGCAGTGTTGCAGCAGAAGGCTGGGGCATCCTTTGAGTCTGGGGAAACAAAGATGAGAGACCTTGGAGAAGCCTCACATCTCCCTCTCTCCACCCTCTGCCTTCCCCAGGCTTCTGTGGTGCATCCAGATATGGAGATGGCTTGTTTTGGTGTCATCAAACTTGATTGTGGTAGAGCCTAGGGCCTCAAACACAACATGATCCTGTTGTACATAATACTTTATTCTTTTGCTCCAACATGCTTTCAGTGAAAATATCAATGGGCAGAAGGAGATCTTATCCCTGGACGTGAAAGTTAGCAATGCTCCTTGTCACATCTGTAGCAGCAGTAAGACCAGGGCAAAAATCCAGATCTCTTGGCAAAGGTTTAGTGTAATACACAAAATGCCAGTGCACTTCAAAATCTCAACTTTACAGATCACCATTTTTAAAATAAGGCAGTTTAAGCAGGGGAGAGGAGCCTATAAAGATTTGCAGTGAAGGCAGACATGAAAATTAGTATGTTTTGACCATTTAATTAAAGAAAAACCTAGCAATATTTAATGATGAAGAGTTAGGGTAAATAATGTCTTCCTTGTAGCTTTCAAAATATAAGATGAGCCCATTTTGATTCAAAACTATGAAATGCAACCCTGTTCTGCTGCTTTCCAGGAGATGCACCACTCTGATTTTATTCTAGCCGTGAAGAGATTCTTGACCAGATTGTATATTCCCATCATGCACGTTAATTTAGTGGGAGGCACTGCTCTGTTTTATGGGGTGGAAAAAAAATACGCGTTTATTTTGAGTGTCTGTTAGGTAGGACTCAGTTAAGGTGAAGCCTAAAGCAGAGTGAAGAGTTATCAACCAGCAGGTGCCATTAATAGGAAATTGTGCTGATTTTATTTAGTATTTTTCCTTATTTGCAGTAAAATGACTGCAGTTACAGTTAAATTGTACTCAATAGATGTAAAAGGGGGAAATATGTACGTGGCTTGTCAGAGTTCAGCTTCGTTCCTGGCGTGAAGAGGGAGATGGTGGAGCAGAACATCAGCTTTCGGTACTGCAGCGAGCGTGCTCTGCCCCAGCCCTGCCTCTCTATTAGTCCTTGTCTTTCAGAGCAAAATGGGCATGTCGGAGGAGTGGACTTTTTAGATTGTTGGAACCGGGAGCCAAGTCATTATTTTTTTCCCCTCAAAAAAAGAGAGAAATCATAACTGACTTCAAGTAAATCACTCCCAGTTCTCTCTATTGGCCTTCTGTCTCAGCTCATGGAGAGGATATTTGTGAAACGTGAAAGGAATGATCTTGCACGTAAATTATTGGGACTTAATTTTTTAAACTAATTTGTACAATAAATATACAGTAAGCTGATACCTGTTTGGGGTGGTGAATGGCTTACTACGTTTGTATAGTACTTGGAAGAGATTTGAGACATTGTGTCCATCTAAAGGATTATTTCTGTGACTGATTTAACTTCTTGTGCTCGTACAGTTTTTCCCTAAGAAGTTGTCTTTTGCAAGTGTAGGATTGTGTTACAAAATGAAGGCTCTTCCGTTCCTTGGCTGAACTTCAGGAGTTGATTATAGGATGTGTATCTGTCTCATAATTTGTGGGCAGCGACTGCAGTGGAACAGGCTGCAAACAGAGCTGTTCTGGTGGATTGAAATGCGAAGTGAATATTTAAATACAGGCTTGGAGTGTTAAGACCACTCTTTCTGGCATCTTGGGATAATGAGCTGCCTGCTCCGTGGCAAGGGCAATCCCTTTCTACAGCAATAGCCACCAGACCTCTTGCATATAGTAAAAATATTCGGAGCACAGTTTGGGGCAAGATGGCAAGATTCTGCATTTGCTTGCTTGTATTTGCTCAGCTCTGCAGTAGTAGCTTATCAGCTAGAGCAAATATTCCCCATTACATCACCCACCTTCTTCAACTCCAGTATTGATAGTTACCAAATTAGAGCTTTTTCTGTTCGGGGTGAGAATATGCAAAGACAAATCTAGCAGAGTCAATAGCGCAGCAGTTGTCTTATCACTGAGCTGGAGAGAGTAATAAAATATATATGCTGTCGATATTTTGATCCTGAACTATTATGAAGGTATTGACGTACAGCAGAAATACACTATTGACTCTCTTTGTCTGTTTTATTTGAGTAAAGTGTTTGGCCACAAACTTTATGCATTTTTCTGCCGGATTTAGAGAGCGTGGGATGCATCCGCTTTCTAACCCTGCCAGCTGATTGCCAATTTATTTCAGGTCAAAGAATGTGCAGGTTGCTGCAAGGTACTTTGAAACAGCATCTTTATTATCACAGTTCACATGTTGGCCGATTTTCATTTGTTTCGCTACTTGTGCCCTCCAGGCACGCAATATAATCTTTCAACTGGTTGTTAGGACCAAATGGTCTGGTTTTTAGCAGGTTTGCTGCAGGCGAAGTCCGGTAGGAAGCCCAGCAGGGCGTGTGTTCCCACTTTGCATGAGTTGGTCTAATATTTTCCCCATTAACATGTGGAAGAAAGATCTAATCTGTTGAGGTTAGGGGGGAGAAATCTGTTGGAGGGTTGTCAGCTGGAGAGATAACTGCTGATCATAAGTGGACCACCAGCTAACATCGCAGATATGCCTGGAATGTGTGTATTCAGTAAAATGTGTTTGGTTTTGGGGTTGGTTGTGGATTTTTTGGGTTAGTTCAGTTGTGGTTGGTTTTTTTTCTTTTTTTTTTTTAATACTGTTTGGGTGCCACAAGGTTACTTAACAGACCTATTCCTTTAACAGGTCTCCGTGTGAGTGGGCTGCATGGAGCACAGATAAGAGACACAGAGAGAAGTAGGTGCCAGCGGTCTTTAATGCTTTTTGCCTAGACTAAATCTCTGAGTCTGCTCAGCTTTTATTTTTGTTTTTAATACATACCAGTTTGCTTTAAATTTCTCTTTTCCTCCCTCTCTCCCCTCCCTTTTTCCTTTTTTTACTACTTTGGGCTTAATTTGGGAAGGGGGGAGGTTAGTTGCAGGGATTTGGATTTGGGCAGGCAGGATTTTCTCCCATGACTCTCAGCATGAGGAGACGCGGATCAATTCCCTATCCTGTGTTCAGCTGGACACTGGGTTATGGTGTGTGTTGATCAAGAAATCCCCTCCTGTTTTGTACCACATAATGCATTCATTTCAGCCACTGAACCTAAATTACTGTTTTGCTTTTCTTTCTTTTTTGATGAAATGGTAAGAACTCTTTTTCTATAGGGATGAAGTTAGTTTATCCGTGCTAATGCTTTGATTTTTTTTCCTTTTTTCTCTCTCTGCCACAGTAGGTAACCAGTTAGGGGCCCTAGTACATCAAAGGTAAGCAGTGGGTTATGTTTTATTATTTATTGATCAATTCTAATTGTTTATTGATCCACCATCTGTAGTAGTGTTAGGAAGTCAGGGGTTGAGAATGTGGAGAAACTGTCAGCTTAGGTTTTCTCTAGACCGGGGTTTCTGCTAACTCTTTAAGGCTGTTTGTTGTGACGAAGAGAGAAGAGTTGATGAGAAACTTGGATTTGGTTCCCATAAATCTGCAGGACCAAGCAGCATAAATTCTCTTTCCCTGCCCTGGCAGGGGGGAAGAAAGAAAAAGTTGAAAAAGCTCTGGCATTTTAACAGAAGCTGGAAGTATTAAACCATTGTGAGGATGATGATTATTTTATTATCATTATTGTTGTTGTTGTTATTTAGTTTTGTTGGTGTAATATGACCTGGGATGACTCCTTTGTCAAAGATGAGTTTGGGTGGGAGACTTAAGCTAGTGTGAGATGTCATGCAACATGTCTCAGCATCTAATACAAAAGTAAAAATCTCAGTTATTCTTGAATCTGGGTCTTAAGGAGTTGTCTGTCTTGTTTTGAATAGGAAGGGGAGAGCATTTCCAAAGCTGGATTCACCTTTGGGCTAATTGTAGCACATTTCCATCATAACCAGTGTTTGTTGGGGGCTGCAGCAGAAAGGACAAGCAATATATGCGAAGACTGTAGAACCTTCAATTTTTAATGGTTAGGTTCAAGCTAATGCCCAGCAAGGGCAGCACAGAGAAGGGTGAGCAGTGTTGTCTGCTGCTGCCTGCCACCTCTCTTCTGCCAGGAGTGATGTTCTTGCAGGGAATTGATAAGGCTGAAAAGCCTGAATTGGTTTCTTTCTGGTTTGGGTGGTTGGTTTGAGTTTCAGCTAGGTTAGCTGCTTCATCCATCTGCAACCGTTCCTCTAGTGCAGGGTGGTTAACAAACGATGCAGGATAGGACATCTTGGTAGCAGGCTGGGTTTATTCCAGGTTAAAACAACTGTTATTTCTGAACCTCCCTGCAGCAGGTGGGTCTGTTCTGTTGCGGGTGTCAGTGGCACTGTTTGGTTTTTCATCGCTGCTCGTGAGCCTCAGGACAGTGGAGAGTACATTATCTGCAGGTTAGCTGGTGAAGCCTCGTGTGCGTTTTATACCTTCCCTAGCTGATCTAAAGCCAGTAATGGGAAGCCTTTAAAATACCTCACCACAACGGCTGCATTGAACTTATTATGCAGGTGTTTCACTGCTTTTGAGATTACTGAACAAATTATATATAATGCAGATCTAAATGTATGGAGTTTGCAAATTCTGGGGGTTTTTTGTGTTGTATTTTCTATGAGATAGAAATGACTAAGCAAAAAAACATGCAAGGTAATTCCTTTCTACTTGACTACGATCAGGTCTTAGGAAATTGCTTTGGGCCCTCGGTTTTGGGGCAAAGGTACATTGAAAAAATCCAAAGAGCAATAGATATGGAAGTCTCGAGATAATAAGACTTTAAAGGATAATTAAAGACAGCTTGTATAAATTCCAAGGAAAAGAATGATAAGGATAGGCAGGCAAAAAAAACCCCATTAATATCGTACAGGACATTCATATCAGCGTTGGCTTTGGGTAGTGTCTCTTGGCAAGGGCATATCCAAAAGTAGCAGGCAGGGACTGCGGCTTGGAAGATCTAGGCTAAGTATTAAAGAAACTTCGCCGTTTTTCTGTTACATCTGTCTGCAGCAAGAATGACAGAAAGAGATTCTTCTGTCAGCTCCATTGAAGATAACAGAGGGTAAATGGAAATGCATCCAGTGTAGGAGAAATTGGGTGACCATGAGAGGTCTCTTTTAAAACAAATGATTTTGTGATGTAGTGTTTACCAGTGTGTGCAAAAGCATTATGGTGTGCCTGGTTTCCATAGCACAGACACAGTTGTCTTCCAAATTGTTCTTTGTAATGACTATTTGATTTCTTTTTTTTGTTGTTTTTGTTCTAGGGCTGTAATAACAGAAGAGTTCAAAGTGCCTGATAAAATGGTTGGATTTAGTAAGTACCTTGGATGCTTTTGATATGTTTCTTAATGTTTCTTCAGTGCAGGAATGCTATTTATTCTGACATGCTCACAAGTTTTTGTGCTTACTAGCCGTGGATAAGCCTTGTCGAATGCTGTCTTCATGGGGACCAGATGTTCAGTGTTTAAAATCCAGATGCAAACTGCATGGAAAAGCTTGGTGTCCCAGTAATAAGAACAAGACTTTGTGGTACAAGTTAGTGAGAGTTTTAGTGGCACTCTCCTTTAAATTCCCACTGGCACAATACATAAACAAGTTGAAAGTGAATTTATTTCACCACACTGAAATATTTTACTTCCTTTGAGTATGCAAAACTGTGAGAGTTGGGGGAGGAAAACAACATTTAAGTGTTAAAATAAGAGTTGACTCAAGGCAAATTAAACAGAATTTTAAATCCCTCATACATTTGCTGCAGGGAAACACAACCAGCATGCATTGCTCAGATGAGAATTTTTCCTGGATTTGCATTCCTGATTCTGTTCTTTTTCAAGCTTGATCCTAATTTCTCTCTTCCTCTTGGTGATCATTACTCTTCTTTTCAATGGCACCTCCTACTGTTGTGTTACTACAGCGATTGCATTGAATCCTCCACTGCTAGATCATTGTGTCTCTCTTCCAATTTGATGTATGGAGAGTAAAAAGGAAAATAACAGGCGATGATAATTACCCCGTAGCGCGTGAAGTTTTGTCCCGATTGTAAAGACACTATAACACTGTAACTCTGATTCCTGTGAAGGAAATGCTCACTTTCCTCCTGCCAGATCTCTTCCCCTGGTACCACATGTGTGGGAGGATGTCCGAGGGGTGCTGTAGCTCTGTGAGAGGGGAGCCTGCATGCTCTGTTGGTGCATCATCTGTGTGTTAAATCTATTCCTGGTTCATGGGCAGACAGATGCCAGAAGGTGGCAAGCCCCCAGCTGAGTGATGGGAGCATCTTGAGCCAGGCATACCTGTTTGACTTGACAGTTTTGCTCTTTTTGTGGTCTAGGAAGGGTATGAATGGTGATTGGCACATAGTCTGTCCCCAGTGTCTCTCATGAAACAACGATGTGCTGACCCCAAGAGTTAAGGGAGATGGGTATTTGTTTTTGCTTAAGATTTGATAGAGCTTTTTGGTATGTAGCAGTTCTGTCTGATTGCAGATCAGTGACATAGCGTATCCTTTGAAAAGAGGTAGTAAAACATGAATTTTAAAGAAATAAAAGCAAAAGTCTTTGCCTTTTTTAGGACCCCAAATACTGGTTTATTGTCTCTGTCTGAGCAAGTTATACTTAAATGACTCTTCTAGCGGCACTCAAACTAGTGTCTTATTTCTTGTGTAGCACGTGTTTCCATTCCAGTGCAAGACAGGCTTTTTTGACTGGGTTTTGTTGGGTTTTTTTTCAAGCAAATAGAATAGCTTTCAGCAGTATCTTAATGTTTTTCTGCTATGATGAGTTTGGTCACGCTGTAGATGCCTCTTCTGCAATCCTGGAGTCAAACTGTTCTTTTATAGATTGCTGCAGCAGAGTAAAAGGGGGAAGGTGCTCTGCAGTTACTTGGGAAAATGGTATGTTCTGATGCTTGTTGAACTCATTTCAGTAATCGGCAGGGGAGGTGAACAGATCTCACGGATTCAGGCAGAGTCTGGCTGCAAAATTCAAATTGCTCCAGGTAAGAGCCTCTTTGTATGGCGGGTGGACAGCTTTTCATGTTGAAGGATGTTGTCTCCATTAGGTCAGGTGCCTTGCCATGCTTGTGACGTCTTGTCACTGTTAACAAGTGATAGACTAGGCTAGCATGCGTGGGACCTCCCAACTAGCATAGGAGACGGGTGTGGGGAATGAAACCACGTTGCTCAGCTCGCACGGTTTGTCTCTGATTAGTCTGGTCAGCTCCAACTCCTGGCAGAAGACGTTTCTGGAGGGTGGCAGCAGCTCTTTGTACAACTCACGTTGAAAAAATGAGGCCATCCATTTGCTTTGTGCTCGTGCCTGTTTACTTTGGGGAAGACTGTACTGCAGTGCTGTACAGGAAACTGTTGATGAATGTAATCTAAATACTTAGCCCTTCCTTTAATTGGTGGGGAAAGCTTTACAAGAATGCAGACATCCAGCAAATAATTTAAAATATGTTGACCCTGGATGTATTTGAATTCATTAACGTGCAGTGGGGGTGGTGCTTCCATTAGTGCTTGGTAGTTACTGAAACAGCTGCTTTTTTTTTTCTAATCCCATATCTAAAGAGATTCCTTCTTGTTTCCTTTGTAGACAGTGGTGGGATGCCTGAGAGGCCCTGTGTACTCACTGGGACGCCAGAGAGCATTGAGTGAGTTCTGATTTAATTTCTCTCCTTTCTCCTTCTCTCTCTTCTCCCTAATGCTGTGCTCTGTCAGTGGTGCTACTTGGTTAGCCACACCAGCAAATGTTGGCCTAGAGAAACCTGAGGGTCTCTGGAGCATAGAACCTCTTGGTCTGATGCTTTAAACTGTGCACCTCAAAGGCTTTTTTCCAGTTGCAGTTTGAACCCTCTGCAGAAATTTCCGTGGAATTCCCCTCCTCAGGGCAAGGTTGCTCTTAGGGCACCTAGGATGCAGTTTTCTAACTGCAGATTTCCAGGATGCTGAGCTAAGCTGTTGAAGGGCTACTTCTCTTCTCCCCTTTGCTTCCCTACTCCTATTGAGATGACCATCCTCCCAGCTGAAGAAGGGCTGCATGAGGCCTCCAAAGCCTGTCGGTGCCACTCCAGAATAATCTGGAGGTATTGATGTTGTTGCAGAGCAGCATGAGGCCCATGGGTGCGCTTGCCTATGCATCGCTGCCAACGAGAGGCAAAGAACTGAACCAAAGTCTTGAATTCTGATCCCTGCATGGTAGAGACACGTGGCCAGCCAGCAGGGGTTTCTACTTTTTAGATCTATAGAAACTTTAGGGACAGTGTTTCCTCCCTCCCCCTTCCCAGGAGCTGAGTTTGAGACTCTCACAAACCAGTTGAGGACCTCCTGCTGGAACTGGATCCAGGATCCTCAGGCTTACAGGAACACACTTAACATATGGAGCTGCTCTTTCTCTCCCCAGCCTTTGGGTAGGTGGGTTTTTTAAAATCCATCTGGAAATCTTTGAGTTGCATTTGATAGTGAAAATACATGGGCGCAAAGACTGTCTCTCTAAAGAGAAGACACTCATCATTCTTCCATTCCTAAGAGATCTAAGGGTACTTAAATCTCTTTATTCTACCATAATACTGCAAGCAGTGAGCCAGAATAAGTAAAATTGGCAAGCTCGCATTATAGGGCAGGCAATGTGTTCTTGCTGATATTGAAGTGCTTTGTCCCCCTTTAGCAAAAGATATTTCATAACAAGGGCAAAATATTAAAAAGCTGGAATGCCTGATGAGATGCAGTTGGGGAAAAATGGGGGAGAGGTGTAGTTAAAATTTCATGGTTCTGAAATAAGCAGTTAAATGTAGTTGTGTCCAAGGCTGTCGTTAAATAAAATATAAATAAACTAAAAAAAAGAGAAGTGAGAATACTCAATTTGTGCAGCAGAACAAGGTGTTTAGGACATGGCAAACTTTCATTTATTTTTGTGGCAAAATTTAATTTATTTTTGTGCTAAAGTTCTTGTCAAGTTGGTTGTTTGAACTATTTTTTCAGGCTACTTGTAGAAAAGAAAAGTAAGTAAGGAAACCAATCTAGATGTCAGATTTCTTTGTGAAGGACTTCATGAGGAGTGTTTCCATTAGTTATATCCAGTAGCAAACTAATAGGGTTAATTTCCAAATGACCCCTTCGCATCTGAAATACATTGTATAGTAAATGTTGTAGTCACTAAAAGAACTTTATGCAAAATATGAAGGTAGATGAATAAAACCTCTTAAGACTCTTCCAGAATATTTGAAGTGGGCTTCCAGAAATTCCACCTTTTGCCTTATTTTGTGAGGAAAGTCAAGAGGAAGCAGCACTCTGATCTGTGTGCAGCCTCAGATCACCACCCCTGAGCTGTCTTGAGTGAATGTCTGCTCGCAAGGGTTGACTTTGTACAGTTTCTTCAAATCACCAGAGAGAAGACAGTCCTCCTAGGGTGCTTGATATGGCTTCCTAGTGAGCTGACATGAAGTGGAGAGAGGGGAAGATGCTGCTTTAAATTGAACCAGGAACTGATTACTTTCTTCTGCCTACTTTGAGAAGGGTTGTGGGAGAAGGGCAGGAGAGGGCTGTGCTGCTATTAGAAGTCTTCAAGATGAAGGGAAGCCCTGTTAGCTACTTCTGACATGCTTAAGATTTTAGAGCAGGTGTCTTTAATCTCCCAAATGCTTCTTGTCTCTTCTCACCAGGAGTAGAAGAACCCAGTCTTTCACTGGTTGCTGCTGCAGTATCCTTGCCTTGCTTCGTGGTGTAGCTTCAGCACCTACTGCTTGGGGCAGAGGCTGTGTTAGAACAGTGTTCTGGTGCTGCTGGTAAGAGCAGGCAGAGAAGAGCAGGGCAGTTGCCTGTGACTGATCAGAGAGCGGTTAACCAGTGTGCTGTGTTACTATCAGAGCAGCATGTGGTTTTTTTTGTCTTGACCAGGAAGTAGAACAGAGCTTGAGTTTTACCAAATATTGTCTATATGTTTTAAAAGTTCAGAAAAGTTTAGAACATAGAGCATTTTCATCCAAAATAAACACCCCAGATGCTGTAGCTCAGCTGTTATCCTTAACTTGCACAGAGGTCCGAGCATGCTGCTGCTCTTCCTTCTCTCTTCCCCTTTCAAAAATCAAACTGCTTATAAGTAGCCATGGTAGGGGAAAATATACATCAAAGAGTTTTAAAAAAGCAAACATTGTGCTAACTGTGGTTTCCTTCATCTTTTCACTTCTTCTCCTCTCCCCGATCGCTTCCCATTCCGATGGCTCCTGGTCTCTTGGTCACATGGAAAATGTTGTCTAATGGTTGTTTCCCTCGATTCTTTTCCAAAGACAAGCAAAACGGCTACTGGGGCAGATTGTAGATCGCTGTCGGAACGGACCTGGTTTTCACAACGATGTTGATGGCAACAGTACGATTCAGGAGATTTTGATCCCGGCATCCAAAGTGGGTCTAGTCATCGGCAAAGGAGGTGAAACAATAAAACAGTTGCAGGTGCGCAAGATGCATTTACTTTAGGGCTCTCTTCCCTACTGCAGCTTCTCTAGATCAACAAGAGCGTGCTGAAATGGAGAGCCTTAAATGCTCTAACCTTCTACAGCAGGGACTACTCTTCTGCCTTCAGAGAGCTGGACACAAATCCAATCTTGTGTTAAAAAAGAAATCAGTTTGGCCCCAGCTACGCATGTAGTGGACTTTTGCCAGAACTGTGAAAGAAACTCAGTGTGCTTTAGATAACATTTGGTGCGTGCTGTTTAGGAGGGGATCCTTGTAGCCAGGAAAAGGCTGTCTCTAGTCTACTGCTGCAATAGTTTTTAATGCCAGCCATACTGTTGTAGAGTGCTGTGCTTCTTTCTTGTTGCTGATCTGTGATAAAGCTGGTGTATGTCTTCCTTTTTTTCTCATCCCACCCCTTTCTAATTAAAAGTGTTGTATTGCATATAAATCTATGTTCCTAGACAGTCTTTATTCCTCCGTCTGGTACAAGTTTTTTAAAGAACAGAGGATTTCAGAAAAGCACTTAGGTCAAAAATTTAGTTTTTTGAGTGCCCTGATTAGACTTCTGTCATCTAATAGTTTAAAGGCTGGTCACTTAATAACTATTATATGCAGAAGGCTACAGATTTTGGAAAGGGCTGAAAAAACAGTTGTTGAGGTAAAAGGGTTCTCTTTTTGCAAGGAATTCAGCTGTTTGAGAACTTCAGGAGTAGCACACTTCCTGGCAGTCCTTTACACTCTAGGACTACACTGAATCCGTGCTATAAGTACGCAGGAAGAGCTGAAGTAGCATTCTGTAAGGCTGCTGATTTGACCTATGTAATGTTTAGTAACCAGAATATAGTCCCTTGTTTTAGGGACTCTGCTTAGCAAAATGCTCTGTGCTTTTTCTTCAGGAGCGAACAGGTGTGAAAATGATTATGATCCAAGACGGTCCGTTGCCTACTGGAGCAGATAAACCTCTCCGTATTACTGGAGATGCATTTAAAGTACAGGTATGTAGTAAAAGTAAGCACTTGCCCTGTAGAACTGAGGAGGAATTTTAACTTTAGCGTATTTGTGAGCATCTAATGGAGTAGAATCCAACTGTAAATGTCATGATCCTTGCTGGGTTTGTTTGTTTTGTAACACTGAAGTTTGAGCAGAGCAAGTTAAAACACCTTGGCTTGCTTATAGTGTAACCTAGGAGCTCTCACTCCACGTAGGTGTTAGACGTGGGTAGGAGAAGAGATGAGGAGGGTTTGAAGAAAGTGGCTTTGAAACGCGTTCCAGTCTGTGAAGCAAAAATCATAGCTATATGTTGCTTGGGTACTTAGTGGCTAAGTTAACTGCACATTTGAGAAAATGAACCTTCCACAAAACTATCTCAGACAGCCAATTGACGCAGGTAATTTGAAAAAAATGAAATAAAATCCCATGACAACTCCTGAAACCAAGGGGTTTGCTTAATATTGGTACCTGAGTCTCCTTATGTCAGATTTCTACAGATAGGTTCATACCTGCGGTTCAAAGCAAAAACCCACGATCAACCGGAGGCTAGAAGATTGTAGCGTGATGAGAATGCTTGAATTAAAGAATTAAAGTTTAGCTGTGGCATGTTCCACTTCTCAGCAAGTGCTTTTCATACCTTGCTAAGTACTTAAATCTAGCTTAACATTCCTGTCTCTAATAAAAATAGTTCTGTTTCATAGGATCTCCCTAATCATAAATTGCTACAACAGTTGGTGATGCTCAGGGATAGTATGTTTGGGTTGTATTTTTCAAAACTCTGATTGCAAGTGGGCTTTTGGATTTCAATGTTGGGGTGTGTGGGGTTTTTTTTTCTTTTCAAAATTCTTATTGTGGAGGTGTATGGATATGCAAAAAGAAGTTTAATGGCAGTCTTACTACTTTTAACCAAGTCATACTTTAAGTGCTGCTACTTCCCAGGTGGTTTCTTCTGCCTTGCGAAATTTGCTGTTGTCACATCTTCCATGCCATAAATCATGCCAAGCAATTGTGGAGGCTGTGTAGGCTGCGAGATCTTTGGGGCACTTAGAAAAGTTGAGCGCTTAGAAAGCACTTAAGAAGCTGGATGAATCCTTGGGTTTGGTGGGATTCTCTGGATGCTGCGACAGTGTTTCTGAACTCTCTAAAATCCCTATGGAATATCTCCATTGCCCTTATTTCTGTCTTGGCATCTCTGACATGTCTTGTTGTTTGCTCTGTAAAAAATACCATGGGGGCATGGAAAATATGTAAAAGTCTGAAAGGAGTCCGATTCACCAGTGTCCCTCAAACTTGGAAATAGAACCAAAATGTCAAAGACTTGACTGGTAATATATGGGAACAAAAGCTTTGGGTTTAACATGTAGGCTTTTTTTAATGGTGACTACTGTTGGCTTATTTCCAAGGTACACTTTTACTAGCTGGGCTGCATGCAAGCTTGTGAATGGCCTTGAGGGCTGCAAGTAGGTAGGAAGAATATTCATTTGTCTCAGAAAATGTCTTGTTGCATTGCTGCAGACTTGGGCTGAACTTTTCTGAGTGTCAGTAAGCTCACTACTGCCCACCTTCCTCCTTGGTACAAGCTCTCTAGCTCTGAGTGGACATGCTTTCTGCTGTATGCCACAGCTTCTACCTTACTATATTGGTTTCAGTCCTACCCAGTAGGAAAGGGCCTTCCCTTCCTTTAATATAAAAACCAACCAACCAAAAAAAAAATCAAAGACATTTTAAAAGCTAAAAGGCCTTTTTGAAATACGTAAGGAAGCAGTTGCACATGAGAAACTGCCACTTCCCACACTTGGCAGGTTTTGTCAGACATGGAAGATGCCGTTGAGAACAGATCTCCATTGACTGTGGTGAAAGAAATTCTCAATCAGAAATGCTGTTTCTGTTAAGCAGATGGAGATCACTTTGTGTGAAGCCTGACCGTTAGCCACTGTTGAGGCCCTAACACCAAGATGGCAAGCAGAGTAATTTTAAGCTAACTGTAACTTCTTTCCCCATGTAGCAAGCGAGGGAAATGGTACTGGAGATCATCCGAGAGAAAGATCAGGCAGACTTCCGAGGCGTACGCAATGATTTCAGTTCTAGAATGGGAGGAGGCAGCATAGAGGTATGTTTTCTTCACGAGTACTCTGCTAACCTCCCTGTGGGATGGGTAGTGGGTGGAAGTCATCAGACTGGATGTGTAACCTCTAAGATTATTTTTAAATGATTGTGTTCTGTTGCCAGAAGAGTGAGTCTGGCTGCAAAGAGGAGTTCTCCTGGACTCCCAGATGGCACTTTCCTAATTGTGCTGCATTCTTCTAGTGCAGACTTCATTTAGTGGGGAAGGAATTTGTGACCACATGTTTGTTTTTCTTAAGGGATGTGTTTCTGTAGCCTGGAGCTGCTTAACGTGGCCTGTCCTCATAGTTAAGAGCATCCCCTTGTAAAATCAGAGTAATTCAGTTTAGTTCTTTGAGCTTTCATACTGCTTTGCCTTTCCCATCAGGTCTCTGTGCCCAGGTTTGCTGTTGGAATTGTGATAGGAAGAAATGGAGAAATGATCAAAAAGATTCAGAATGATGCTGGAGTTAGGATTCAATTTAAACCAGGTTTGTGTGAGGGTGGAGAGCTGTTAACTTTCTGACCAGTGTTCCAGTTCGGGATTACTAAAGTGAATCTAATCTGAGGTTACAGCAGCGAGGCTTTCCGAATTTAAAGGTGCATTGTGTCTCTGACTGAAACCCATTTAAATATTATGTGCTGCTTCCCTGTGCACTTTCTGTTTTTCAGAGCGTAAGATTATATACACCTCATTTGCAAACATTAAATGTCACAACAGTCATGTCTTGAGTGATAATTATATGGAAAAACAAAATAACAATAACAAAACCCCTTTTATTTCCTGTTTAAAGAATTCTCCAGGACATTAAAGCCTTTGGGGATCAGGAGTTGATTAATTCTAAGTAACTTTCTCTGGGTCCTTGGCTGTCTGATCACCTATCAAAGCTGCCTTTGTCCTCTTAAAATTATATCAGTCTCTTTCATTGTTTTTTGACACTTGAAAGTGTTGCCTGTTGAATGCTGTTCCCTCTGCAATGTGGGTTGGGTTTTGTCTTCTTTCAGTACGTGGAAGAAGGACTGAAGGTGGAGGGAAGAAGTAGCTCTTGGGGTAGTTATGTGAAAATGCTGCTAGCAGTAGTGGTGCTAGAAGGAAGCTTTTGTTGGTGGGTGGATGTTTTCTCCTTTTAATTTCGTCTTTGCCACTTCTCTTCACAGATGATGGGATTAGTTCTGACAGAGTCGCACAGGTCATGGGGCTTCCCGATAGGTGTCAACACGCAGCACACATCATCAGTGAGCTCATTCTCACGGCACAGGTGGGTTCCGGAGGCTGCTGGGAGCAAGGTGCTTATATGAGAATGCAGTATGTGTGCACCCAGCTGTGTGGGTGGATGCCACCATTGGAAGAACAGCAGTGTTAAATTTTCCCTCTGGTAGACCACACATGCTGCTGCCCAGGACAGAGCTGCTAGTTTTTGTTGTTTATTTGTTTTTTTTTTTAATGAGACATGGGCTGACTGAGCTATGGGAAAGTCTCCTATTCTCAGGCAGTATTATGAGGCCTCATTGTAGCTCCACGTTTACCCCTCATGTTTAGTTGTTCGTAAGTTATTTGGCAATGGTGATCTGGTGAAATGGAGTCCAGTACTAGTGTGAGACAGTGACTGGAGGCTCTGCTCAGTAGGGCTGAGTAACCCTTAGACAGCAGAGCGTTGACAGTGCTTGGTGATGTCCTCTGGCGTAGCAGCTGTGGGAGGCAGGGGAGGGGCAATGATTGCTCCCCTCTGCAGTCACTGTGCTCTAAGAAAGACACCAACATATTGCATTGCCCAAGAGCAAGGAGTACAAAGATGGGTGAAGTAATAGGACAGGAGGTTGTATATTCCTTTTGTATTATGAGAAGTAAGGGTGTTAGACCATTCCAGACCAGATACCTGAGTATAATTTCTCCATCAAGGGTAGGTCTTGATTTCTCTCCTTGCCCCAAGATCTGATTTGAATACTTGATTTCATAAGTTTTTTAAATCATCCACTTAAATGATGAGGTCTGTTATGATAGCCTCTGACTGCCCATGGCCTTTGCTTTTGGAGAAAGGAGTTACTCAAAATAGGTATGTCCTTTGAGTGTCTTTGAACTTAAAAGCTGCCTTTAGAAGTTTTGGAAAATGTGCATTTCAGCTGAGTAGTCCCAGCAGTTGCTTAAAGAATGATGCTTGAAAGGGTTTGGAAGAACTTCTGTGTGTGTCAGTGCCAAGATCTGTTGGTTGCTCTAAGGAAGCCCTCATCACAAGCTAAAGTCCTTTAGTAGTTGATGCTTGTTTATAGGTTTATTTCAGCAGTTATAAAGGCATGCATTTTAAAAATATAAATATTTTCCTGAGTCAGGAAGGCAACTATAACCTATGTTACTTGGCATTTCTTTTTAAGTGCTTCAAAATCTTGAATGTGAAACTGAAGTCCAAGAATATTCAGTGCCATTGATTATAATGCAGTTTAACTTACCTTGCTTTATTTTATTTTTAATGTACTTTGGGGCCAGCAAAAAACCACTGATACATATTTTTTTTACCTTCCAAGGAACGAGATGGCTTTGGAAGTTTGGCTGTTGCCCGAGGAAGAGGTCGTGGCCGTGGGGACTGGAGTGTTGGAACACCTGGGGGCATGCAGGAAATAACCTACACCGTGCCAGCCGATAAGTGTGGCCTCGTTATAGGCAAAGGTAGGTCTGGTGGCACTCTCCGTGCTGGAGCTTGCGATCTTTCCCTCTCTGGATGGTCGGATTCTTGCTGCCTGACAGTGAGGCTTCGGAGTTTTCTGTAATTGCAGGTATTTAGTGGCTGGTGAATGCAGCATAGGAATAAGCTGTAAGCGCTTGTGGTTGTTTTCTTTGTGGTGCTCTCACTCATAATTGTACTCTCCAGGCCCTTGTTCACAATATGTAAGAGAGGCTCTTCATGCAGAGCTGTCAGCTAAGCTTGTTATAACAAGCAGCTGGCTGAGAAAAGGCAGGTTCATTTGTGGATTCTTTTTATAGAGAATCCGTTTAAAGGACAGTTTATCAGGGACAAGCAGAACAGTCATTTCGTCATGCCGGATTTCTGTGAGTGCCATGTGATAAAATGGAAGGTCTCTGAATGTGGTAATGACAGTCGCTGCTTCCAGCCATGTATCTGAAGTGTCTGATGAATAAAGTGAAGCAGCAGGATTTGTCTGTATCTGAACCTGTCACGGAGCAGGCTGGTGCACCTGGTTTTGCTCAGACAAGCACCTTCAATTCCATGAAGGCCCCTTGGCTGTCTTAGCTGTTGAATCTCTCCGTGCTGAGGAGGTGGACAAGGAGTCATCTGGCCTTCCTCTCGAGAACCAGTACAACCCCAAGACTGTTATGAAACCAGAGCATCGGCAGCAGTCTCAGTTTGTCATAGAGCATGAGCTACGTGTCGGGTAATGGCAGTACTCGGATCAGAGCCAGGAATAGATGAGCTTTATCGCTCTGAATTGTTGTGATGCTGCTGAGTTAATGCACTGACGTATCAAAGCAGTTGTATTTAATTCTTCTGTCTGCTTATTTCAGAAAGAATGACATATGCCTTAACTAGTATTTAAGTAATGACAGTTGGCTTTTAGCCTCGGCAGAGGTGAGGTGAATAGAGCAGGAGTGGATTAGCTACAGCGGCAAAGGAGGCAGGGACTTAAGGGCACTGTGCCGTGTTTCGATGACATTTAGCTTCCTGCCGTCGTGTTGGGCAGGAGAGAGCTTGCAGTGAAACGTGTTGTGGCCTCTTCCCCTCCTGCACAGCCCTGCTGCGTCTCGCTTGTTCCTTTCCATGCGTCTGGCACCCTGAACTGCTGCCCTGTTGAATGACAAGGATGCAGGTACGGCACGCAGGCCTGTCAGTGGTGTATCTGCAATTGTTTTCAGATGTTGTTCTTTGCCACAGACCTGTTCACAATCCTGAAAACTTGTTTCAATATGAAAACACACCTGCTCTCCCCATTATGCAGAAATTGCAGAGTGATTGTACTTGGTCTCACTGAACAGTCCAGTTGGGCACAAGATCAAGCAAAGGAAATTTTAAGCCCACAAATAAGAGTGTACGGAAAAATCAAATTATAATGACACTTTATTGCTGTATCCATTAGTCATCCTTAATAAAGGATCAGAAAGGTCACTTGTTGTTCAGCAGTGCACTGAAGTGGAGCATTTGTGACTACAGAGTGCACTGTGTGCTGAAAAGATAAGTGTAGGTAGCGGAGTTGGATGTCCTAGCATTCGAGTGCCAGGCTGGCACAGGCTCGCTGTGGGGGTGGAGGGCAGCTTTTTACCTTTGTTTCCACAACAGCAAAACAGAGACTCTTAACCGGCCGGATCAGAAGCTTTCTGGAGTGACTAATTACTAGTTGTATGGTGATTTGAGTGCTTGTAGTTTTGTAATACCACCTTGTAATCGGTGTTCTTACAGCGCCTGTGCTCTTAGTCTGTTGCAGCCTTCATTTTTGTCAAGTGAGTGATGGCTGTAGCATTGCCTTTTGGGGCCTGGACCAGGAGGGGTGCACTGCGCTCTCCGTGTGTGGATGCAAGACACCTGATTCTTCTTATTTCCTCTCCCACTGCCTATGGGGTAGTGTAGGGGAGAAGGGATGTTAATGGGATTTTTTTTTTAACAGTAAACACTTGTAAAACCTTTGCTCCTTCCTTTTTGTCTCTGAGCAGTTTCCAGCTGCTTTTATCCTTCTTTTTTTCTTCCCCCCCCCGCCCCACCTGTGATATAGCACTTGGCTGTTAGCCTTCTCTGTAAAATCTGCTGAGTCCTCTGGGCATGTGTAGCTCGGTCTCTGAGGTTAGCACCTGAGCAATGGGTATCTTGGGCCCTCGGTGTAGTGTACGCAACGCAGCCAGGCAACTGCTGCTCGAGACGGGAGGGAAAGAGGGCGATGAGGAAATTTCTCAGCTCAATTTCTGCAGCGTGTATGATAGAAGATCTAGGGCCCTGTTCTTCGGGGCTCTGCTCCTTGTAAATCCTGTGCGTAGCTTTTTCCTCTAGAGGGTGGGTAGGTGCAGCTTTTCTTTTCTGAAAGACCGGAGGAGACGAGCACCATACACATGTCAAGCGCTTTCTCTGTTTGGTGGTGCTTGGAAACAAACCGCAGCCTCTCTGGGCCCCCACTGGATTTCCATGATAAATACAGCAATATTGACAGATAACGTGGCCGGCCTGGCTCTTGTCAGCTCTGCCTTTTAGCGGGTTTGATTAATTGCTTTACGATTTCACGTCCAGCTGGGGGGCCACTCTTGGATCACTTCTGCCCCCCATCAGGTAGAAGAATGGAGCCGGCTGCTGAATGCGTCTGTAGACAGCCACCATGTGCCGAGCGGGTCACCTCATTATGGGAGAAGATGAACTCCTTCCGGCACCGAGCAGCATCGTGTTGGCTGCGTCACTTCATTTGCATGCTCTGGAGGCTGAATTGGGATAGCTTGGGTGGGAGGGAGC
>JAAGAY010048062.1:1847-34823 GCA_011801015.1 Ardeotis arabs
AAAAAGAATAAAAAATCTTGCAGGTTCTCTCTATAAGTATTAATGTACCAATTTCCACAGCATTTGTGACAATTACAAGGTGCCAGGTTGGTTTTTTTTTTTTTTGGAACACACTTGAAAACAGAGTTATTGCACAGTGCAATTCACATCTTGAGAGATTCCACATTCTCTTCCCAGGGTTATGACTAACCAAATCGTGCAAATGATCACAGATGTCCTGCAGATTCTCTCGGAGGGATTTAAGCCGTATCCTTCATTACTTGCCCTATTTAGATACCACGCTAAATCGCAACGAGCTTTGGAAACAATATACCAAATGCTGGAGATGACAGATGGGCACACTGGAGTCAGTGAGGAGTAGCTATTTCAAAGAAACAAATAGCAAAATAGATACAAGGAAAATAACATCTTTCTTTTCAAATATATTTTCGATAATTAATTTTTTCTATCAGAAAAAAACATGATTAATTCTAAGCTACCAAATCCTTTGTATTATTTTAACAACATTTTAATGATTTGAACAGTCACTCCACTGTTCAGAATAAACATCTTGTGCATTGCAGCATAAACACTCTGGCCTCACAAAGCCAGCTTCAGTGGACATTATACTCATGTTTTAACACTCCAAATTAACCCACTCCTTTGGGGCATTGTTTGTCCCCAGAAAATTATGTCGTTTCACACAAACATTTCTAATTATGCTCCAGGACACAGTATCAGCCTGACTCCAACACAAGTGGCAGATTTGATTCGCCCCGCTTGCTGTGTCCCACCCCTCCCTGGCCCTTCCCCACCATCGTGAATTGCTACCCCTATTTCTACTCCTGCTGTAGTAGTATTTTTTTTTTTAATTAGGTCAGTTTTGACATCTACTAATATTCAAAGGAGGGAGGGGAAAGAAAAAACTCAAAACAGAAAAAACAACCAGCCATAGCAGATCCCTCGGGAGAGGGGGGACACACATGAACCTATCTGGAAATCAGGAGCTGAAGAGATACAGCAAGGATCATTTTCTGCAACAGCACATGTAATTTCAAGTTCATTGTTTTCTAATTAAGAAAGAAACCTGACCAGCTGTTTGTAAGCCAAGAAAACCCAGCCTGGAAATACAGAGGTTACTACTACAAATGAATGTTATTTTTGCAGCTTGATTATTTAATTCAGCTGCATGCATACTAACACATAATTACTTCTTACAAACACAGCAGCGTTGTCAAAAGTGAGAGCTATCAGTATTCAGCAAGAAAACAAGAGCGCTAAATATGGCAACGTGCAGCTTAATCCTCTCTGCCCCTCAAACACAACAACCCAAGGCCGCAGCCCTTCTGGTTCCTGTCCTCTTAACCCAAACCAACACAAAGACTGCACCCTCTAAACCTGTTAGCGTTATCTAATGACTATTCCGTCTACAAGAGCTTTTCTAATAGAAACATGCCTCGATGGCTTATCTCAGTGCACAAGGCAGGCCACAAAGAACCGGCGGCTTGATTGAGCGCAGTAATGGAAGGCAGGAAATGAGACGGCTTGGTTAAGCCGCGGATAATCGATCAGTGTACTCAGTGAAGTGTGAGCTGAGCTGGGAATAGGCTGCCTGGGGTATCAAATATTGCTATTTCCAGGGTAAAGTCTCATTTCTCTGATCTATGTAGGAGAAAGCATAATTTATTGACAAAACAATACAGGATTTTTTTCAAAGTGTCTTGCTCTTGACATTTTGTGATTGTTTACAGCAAGAATGTCTGTTATGTCCCTTTTACTCACAAATTTAACAAATGAAACTCCTTTTGGAATTAAGGAAGTCATCTCAACGTGCTGGAAATTAATTCAGCCCTGTATACAAATAACTCAAATTTATAACAAGTATCACCCTCACCTTCCCCTGCATTTCAAGCTTTTACACGCAAACGCACGTGCACACAAACACTCACGCACCTTCGGGGACAGGCTGTCCTGAAGACAAGAAACAGTCCTTTGGCACACAGCCACTCTGCTTTGGTGAAAATATTTAGATTTCTATTACAGTTTCTACAAAGTTTGAAGCAAAACTGCTTGCAAACAACCAGAAACATGATTCACTACAGACAGGTTATTTGTAGACAGAGTTGCTTTCTACATAAGGAGAGGGGAAAGCACAGAAGTCCCATAAATATAACTGCAAATTTCAGCCTACATGCATACCAATATACACAAATGCAAGTTGTGTTGGTTTTGTTTAGTGAGGAGGGGCTCTCACTACAAGGAGACGTAGTGAGAACGGTGTAACAGTGGCAGTTTCTTTAAGAAGCTTCTAGAAGTTGGTCCCCTTTTTCTGGTGGGCTCAGCTGGGCCTAGGGTGGACCTGCTGCTGGCCAAGGCTGAGCCAATTGGTAGCAGAATGTTCTGCGATAACATACTTAAGAAGGAGGAAAATTTAAAAAAGAAGAGAAGATGTGAAGAAGCTGGAGCAGGGGCAGAGAGGGGGAAGCGCGAGTCTTGTGGGCCTTGCGGCCCTCACCCTCTGACCTCCCACTGGGCCTGACTTGGCCCAGTCCAGCTGCAAGAAGTGGAGAGGAGATGTGAGAAAACTTGAGATGCATCTGCCTGCCAGTTGTGAATAGTTTTTTTTTGTGAGAGGAACGGCTGCAGATGCCAAGGTCAGTGAAGAAGGAGGGGGAGCAGTAATGCAGCTCCTGGCCAGAAATCCCCTGCAGCCCGTGGTGATGGCCATGGTGGAGCAGGTTGTCCCCCTGCAGCCCACGGAGAAGCAGAGATCCACCTGCAGCCCGGGGAGGCCCCCACGCTGTGGCAGGGAACAAATATGAGGAGTTCTTCCCCCGAGGAGGAAGGAGCAACACAAAGCAACGCGTGATGAACTGACCATAACCCCCATTCCCTCTTCCCCCCGTGCCGCTCAGGGCAAGGGAAGGTGGTAGAGATAACGTTAAGCCCAGGAAGAGGGACGGGTGGGGGGGAAGTTATCTTGTTCTTTCTCATTATCCTGCTTTGTTTTTAATAATAAACAAATAGTTTTCCCCAAGGCGAGTTTGTTTTGTCCATAACAGTAACTTTAAGGATCTCCCCCTGTCCTCATCTCAAACCTTGAGCCTTTTTTCTTATATTATCTCTCCCTATTCTCTTGGAGGGTGGGGGGAGTGAGAGAGGCTGCGTAGTCTGGTCCTGAGTGGGGCTAAACTGCAACACAAGTATAAAACAAAAATCTGTTTGCCTACACTTTTAAACAATTGCAAAACACAGCCAAAACTAGTCTTAAATCACGACTCGTTTTCCGAAAAGTTGCGTTGTGGAGAGATGGCCAGATAGGCAAAAACTTAGAATCCAGCTCTCAAGGCTCAAGCCTTTCTAAAAACACTAGGTGATGTGCTACTTATCCGCATGTTAATTCACAGTAGCTGCCATATGTTGTCTCCTAGCGTGGGTGGTTTGGCATTATAGTTGCTAGACTGTCTAAAAAAAAAAATAACAGTCTTCAAATCACCAGAACTGTACTATCAAAACCTGCTACACTGCCATTTTATGAATACTAGATGTTCTGGTGGGATAGCTATTATAGTCGCAAGGCAAGAACTCTATAGCATAGATGACAGACAAAGAATAATTATGGTAACTGAGAACTAGGGAAAGATCAGAAACTGCAACAAACAGCACTAAAAGACTGCGTGAACCTTAGTGAATTCAACAGTAAAATCTGCCTCATAACAATACAGGTTAGCACTGAATTTCATTGTGCTTCAACTAGATGCACTTCGAAGAGAAGGCTCGACAAACTGAGCTATCTGAATGCATTTCTCTTACCTCTGTCTGTTCCTCATAGCCCTATCTTCCACAAAAATCAGCTGATATGGAATATATGTAACCTACCAGCTCTTAATTTTATTTAGTGTCACTCAAATCTTCCCTTCCCCTCAATTTCTGCTTTCCAGATGTCCAAAACACCCTGTGATTAAGCCCAAAATAGGCCCCAGTTACCCAAAAGACTTGATATGCTGTACTTCAAGCGAAGATGTAACCAGGATCTGGACCCAGCTCCATCAGCAGCCCTTCCCAGTAAAACCAGTATGCTGGGTTAGTTCTTTGGCTGCTGCAGACACCTCAACTACTCACCCGCCAAAGCAGGGAAACGTTTGAAGATCTAGGTTATGACTCCACTGGGGTGTTTAGGTGGGAGGTATCACACTTCAGCACCTCACTAGTTAGCCAAGTATCACTCCATAGAAATGACATCAGAAAGGAAGAGAGCTCTGCACTCCTAAAATTGCGCTTTAGAGATAGGATACTGATAACAATTTCATCCTCAGAGACAGAAACTCTTTGCTAGAATGAGATTCAGACAACTAACTCTTTCAGACACCTCTACTCCCTTCTGCTACTATTTTCTCACTGTTTTCAAAACAATGTCCTCTAATTATTTGCTTCCAAATGAACTGCCAAGGGGTGCATGTCAGCAATTTCCCCTGACACAGAGAGGCTAACAGTGATTATGCAGAATGCCAACAATAGGAGATCAATCTGTGAATTAGGCACCCTTTGAAAGAAAAAGGAAACACAAGAACAAATGAAAATGCCATTAGGCAAACAGTCATTCTGTTCCAGGACCTAAGCCCATATGGAACAATAGCTTTAATAAGACACCTGCCAGGAGCCAAATAAAAATTAAGCCTGTCTCTGAATTTAAAAAAAATTCTAAAGCAACTGTGACATAGCCAACTGGAATTAAGTGTTTCGGCTAGTTAGTTAAAGAATAGTTAACTTTAAAATCTTATTCTTGGAGAGTGTTTCTTAAAAGCACAGGGCCATTATAATTTAACATGAAGCCTTCTATATTCTACCGAGAGAGAACGACAAAGTGAAGTAAAAAATCTACTGAATAAATTACTAGTCCAAGTTAGCTAAGTTAAGTTACAGAATGACATATTTTATATACGTGCAGAAGAGAGTATGTGTAATTATATAAAACCAAGCGCAAACTAGAATTTATTAAAACGAGGCTACATGGTTATTTGAAAATGAAGCAAGGAGGGCACTGTCCATCTGCCAGAGTAGAACCGTTTCCAGCAGCAGTCTTCAGTACACTCAACTTCTAACCAGCCTTCTGCACCCAGGCTCTGTGGACTCTTTCAATATCAAAAAAATGTCCATCTTTTTTTAAAATTCCTTTGGGATTCCACTCATACTCATGCCTGAAAACGTGAACAAGCTGCAACTGACATCATCACCTTTGTTTTTAAGAAGATTACAGAAGAGGTCAATTGGCACCAAACAAGAAGTTACCCCATGCAGTGTCTGCCCAAGTTACCTGTGTTTTCTGCCCAAATCCCCACGGTAGTTTCCTCCTTACCTACAACATGCAAAATTAATCCCATCTCCCCTGCTTTTAGGTGGTGATGACACAGAAACAGAGGATCAGAGACAGCACAGTTAGATCCCACAATGTATCAAATATCAGATATTAAATACATATTCGTTCATAGGCTTTCAACTTTTGAACAATCCAGAAAACAGCATTGAACACAGCCTCATTCAAGTTTTCAAGGAGAAAAAGAACATAATTCATTTCAGGTAATGACTATAAGAGATTTCTGTATTTAAAACAAACTATAGTATTTATTCCATAAACTTTTCAGCTTTACTAGAAACAAGGCTGCTCACTGTGCCAAGATCTACCAAGTCATCTGTTTTCCTATCAGTGAAATACACAAGTATGACAATACCCTTAACATTTCAGTGCAATTCTAAATGACAACAGATAATTTCATCTTGTAAAAAAAAAAAAAAAAAAAGCAGTTATGCTTAAAAACTGGCTGGCTTAAAATAAAACTACCATAAGATCTTCCATGAAGGTTACGGGTCATTGCTTACTACCTCATTTAATCCCTTTGTGGTATCTTTCTGCTCCGTTTCCCTTTTATGTTCTTTGAATCCCATCTGTGGTTCATGGCGTCAGTTATGCTGAGCAAAAGCATAAAGTAACCACACTATTACAGCGTACAGCTACCCACGAACAAGGCTGTTTAATTATAGCTGTCAGGGTGAGAAGACAGTGCGTCCACCCCTTCCTCCCCTACCCTCTGAAAGCTTCTGCAGCACAAAAACCTTTCCCCAACTGACTGCTCCCTTCTTGGGGAAAATAAGCAGCTGTCTGCACCAGCGGATCCCAATCAGCTAAATGTGTCTGTATCTGATGAAACCTGTGCAGATTAACCTTGTTTGTCTGTTCTGCTTCAACAAAGGCGCAAGAGGAACGCAGAGTACAGATGCACACCGTAGCTGCAGACACTCTGTTGGGTCCAGCCAGGCTTAATGCTTTTGTTTTAGCAAGCCACATCCCCACGCAATATCATAAAATCACAGAATGGTTTGGGTTGGGAGGGACCTTCAAAGGCCACCCAGTCCAACCCCCCTGCAAGGAGCAGGGACATCTCCAACCAGATCAGGTTGCTCAGAGCCCTGTCCAGCCTGGCCTGGAATGTTTCCAGGGATGGGGCATCCACCACCTCTCTGGGCAACCTGTTCCAGTGTTCCACCACCCTCAGTGTAAAAAGATATCCACATAACATGGCAGCGTGCTCGTGCTGAAGACTCTGCATTTCTATACGTGCATATATATACAGTGTGCACTGGTCTGTTGTATAAAAATCACCGATGAAGCAGTGGAGATGCCACATCTCAGCTATTATTTCTCCAAGTATCACGAAAGCCCTGTACGAAATACACGAAAAGGGGTGAGAACTCATTAACAGGCTATAATTAAAATCATTACTAGCCAAAGCAATAAGCACAGTTTTTGCTCGCAGCATCTCTGTTCGTGTTTGCCGGTCCTACCAGCTCCACTTTGATTACAGATTATGCCTTTCTCACAGCAGCAAATGTGGCAGCAAGCTGCTGACGCAGTATTGATAGCGACCCTCCTTTAACACAGGGGCTTATTAGCACTTCTCTTGCTGCACTGCACACCATACGGGTGTACATCAAATACACCGTGTCAAGCATAATAAGCGAACAGTTACCTTACAACTAATGGTATTACAAATGCATTTAACTCATCATTGAGTATATGCTCTGGTAATTAAATTCCATTAAGGTTTTTTAAGCATTATCCTAAAGAAACACAACACTTGAAATGGAGATACCATTCTGACTATGCCTGACATTTGCCATTAAATGTTATTTATAGCATATAGCTCGAATCTGAGCATCACCAGCCGCAGTATTTATCACTTCCATTACAACAAGCAGCACACAGCGGTGGGACTATTTGAAGACATCATAGAATCACAGAATGGTTTGGGAGGGAGTGTTAAAGGCCACCCAGTCCAACTCCCCTGCAAGGAGCAGGGACATCTCCAACCAGATCAGGTCGCTCAGAGCCGCGTCCAACCAGACCTTGAACATTTCCAGGGATGGGGCATCCACCGCCTCTCTGGGAGGGACAGTGCTCTGCCACCTTCATTGTAAAAAATTTTTTCCTAATATGTAATCTGAATCTGAATCTACCTCCATTTTGAAACCATTACCCCTCATCTCATCACAACAGGCCCTACTGAAGAGTCTCTTCCCATCTTTCCTGTAGCCCCCTTTAGGCACTGGAAGACCACTATAAGGTCTCCCTGGAGCCTCCTCTTCTCCAGGCTGAACAGCCCCAACTCTCTCAGCTTGGCCTTGCAGGAGAGGTGCCCCAGCCCTCTGATCATCTTCATGGCCTCCTCTGGACTCGCTCCTACAGATCCACGTCCTTCTGATGTTGGGGGCTCCAAAGCTGGATGCAATACTGCAGGTGGGGTCTCACGGGAGCAAAACAGAAGGGCAGAATCCCCTCCCTCAACCTGCTGGCAAGGTATCACATACAGTTTAAAGAGATTTCTCACCTTTTAAATATCAAGAGGTCACATTTTCTTTAACATCTCACTAAGGGGTTTACCTTTTAACAAAGAGATGCCAAGAGCTGAAAGAATAAAACAAGCAGGAGATAGTTTGCTCTGCAAACCCAGCACAGAGTTCAAACAGTCATATCGCTGTTAGAATATCGCCTGAGAGTCAGGGGAATTTTATGACAGGAAAAATTAAAGCACCTCTGTAAACTGGCCTGCTCTGCTAGCAAGCAGGTTTTTAAAATTAAAAAAAAAAGAAAAAATAAGAGTGATCAGTCAGATCCTGTGACTTGGCTATTTCAGCACATCACCAAATGCTCCTCCTGTGAGGAAACAAAGTGTATTTGGAAAATAAATTCCTGGAAAGTAAATGTTTCCTTGTCCAGCTTCTCAGAGCATGTAAGCATTTGCTTATGAAATGGTCAGTTCCTTAAACATTTACATCCTCTAAGAAACTGCACCTAACACCGTGTTACAGAAAAAGCCAACATTTTAAACCACAAGTTTCTTCTGTTTTCTACATATTTCCAATTTCCAATACAGATGGTTGCTGTCTGCCACAATATCAATAGCTAGAATTAGCAACACTAGACTTAATATTTTTTCTTCGTATTTATATGTAAATCCGTACTAAATAAATATACTCCAAATCAGGTCCACAGGCTGCAATTTAATCTGAACCTGGAGATTGGAAAGATGGCCTCCATTCATCTGGAACTAGCTAGATATGGAAAATGCTAAAATCAGAAATAACTACACTGGACCTGGTATTAAAAAAAAAAAAAAAAACCACGCTCAAAGGAAAAGTTGGGAGGGAGGTATAAAGGACAAAACCTTTTCTCAGGTGCTGAAACTCACGCGTGAGCATACAGACACCTAAGACGAACCACAGGAAAAGGAGTTCTGAAATAAAGGTATCTGCCTTCTAAACATACAAGACACACATGAGGGACACCATCTGCGCTCCCATTTGAATTAAGATTAAAGCGAATACAGCCAGCCACGCTAATACACAATTCTGAGGCTAATCATTTGCCTTGGGCAATAATCCTCACAGCACTACAACTCGAACAAATGAAGCCACTAATAGCTCCCGTTTTAAAAAGTAAAGGTGTTATTTCAGTCAGAGATCCAGAACGAGAATGCTTTGAGACCAACTAGTAGGTCCATAATCCATCCAGCCCTCCTGCAGAACTCTAATTAATTACTTTCTTACTAGAGGCAGCGGATGGAACCCACCTTTGCCAGACTGAAATGCTCTTGACTCAGAAATCATCGTGTATTCTTATTGAAAGTTTATGCCTTTCTCATTGGCCTGGGCACAAGGATTTACACAAAGCGTATCATCATAGTCTATTTTTGTTGTTTTTATTAAACAGACTTATTGAAAGCAACGGGACACCTGATTAAGAGTTCTGTGTGCAACCATTACCTATAATTGTAGAACCTGTCAGAGTACCTTACAAAAAAAAGAAAAAAAAAATTTATAAACCATATCAAAACACCCTAACCAAGTGTGACTAAAACTTATTCAGGAAATTTGCATAAAATCTTATTTGACTGTTTTAGAGATAGCTCATTATTTAGATTAGTTTCCTTTCACCAAATACAATCTTCTCAGCATGACTTTAAAAAATTGTTTTTAAAATCACCATGAGCTCAGCTCTTCCAGCTGCTTACCAGGGGGAAGTGTTAGAGATTATGTAATAAAACCAGGCGCTCTCCCTCCCCGACGCATACGTTCGAGGGAGAAGCCTACCTCATCAACACTGAAGGATGTATCTGAGAAGCTTGTGCAATTGTCTTCAGTTCTGGCCACACCATTTCTCTGATTTCTCCTTGTCACAAGCTCAGGATTTGGCTGCACGGATTGGCACAGGGAACAGAGCATGTGCTCTAACACTTCCAAGCTGAAAGGGATCTCCTGTACTGCTTGGAACTGGGAATTAAAAGAGTCCTAGCTCACCGGGAGCCTGACCCTGTAAGGCATGGAGCCACCCCAGTATTTATTACCTTAGAAAAGTGACGGAAAATATTCATGCACTGGCACAAGCAACACTGACAAATTCACTTTCCAACACTTAAAGTAATGTAAGCCATAGCATCTGTTCTACAAGTGCTTTCCCTTTCCAATAAGTCTTTAATATAATGCAATATTAGCTCTAATTTAAATATTTACTGCACAGTCAGTGTATTTCAAATGCAGGCATGCTCCTGATACTCTCCCAGCTGTTTATTCTCCCAGCCCAATATTTTGACTGACAACTAGCATCCTTGGTTTAACCACCTCTCCGCACGAAACACCAACTGAAGCTACCGCACTAGCCTTCTTCGGCACCAAGAACAGTCCACGTGTGTGGAATGGAGCTCATCCAACGGACACGGCCTTCCTAACCAGGAGTGAAGACTACACAGTGCACAGAATTACACCAAGGAGCAGGTGACACTGGAAGACCGCAGAGAGCATCGTGACAGCTGCAGTTCCCAGATGAAAGATTTATGCTGTTTTACCACAGTTCATGGAATTTTGCACTTCAGAGCGTGAAGTTTTTGGCTTACAGGCCCAAACTACTTCAAAACTCAAACAGTTTCTATTGAAAGAATGTGCTGAGGGCTCAGAAAAGCACATAGAAACATTCAAAATCAGTACCCAGTTTTCAGATGTTTTCCCACAAATCTGCCTCAGTTAACACAGGAACGCACTCGATCACAGTCCATACTGGCGATGATAATCTTTGGTCACGAGCACAGCACAAGGAGCAGGAATTCCTAGCTTTACAAGCCATTTTGTAATATGTGTAACAGTGCAACACATGAAAACCAGAAAACTAACACCAAATAATAGCTCCCTTTTTTGAAAACACATTTCTCAAGCTTTTCAGCCACAGACATTCTGAAAAGCAAGACAACACCTTTCTGCAGACTGGTTGTGTGACAGTAGATATTATTCCCCTTCTGCCTGGCTGGGTCCTAAGGTTCAGACATATCAAAGCACCCAATTGACCTTTTTTCCTTTTTTCTTTTCTTTTTTTTTTTTTTTTAATATGAAGACTGTGAAAGCACATACTGAAGCTGGTCCTTGTTAGCAGGCCCATTTTCATCTCTTTAAACTCAAAGAGAGCAATTCCTTGAAAACTGTCACAGCGTTTTCGCAATCCATGATGAAGTTCAACAGCCTTAGATCACTAATCACAACTACAGTAGATACAAAGCATAAATTATGGCTTTCTATTTCACAGTAGTGAATCATGTATATTCTTTTATCTTAAGTACTTCATTCTTTCCATAAATCGAATATTCCAGAGATGTCTGTAGCCAGTAAGGTGTAAAAAGCTGCAACTCCTTTCTCTAACATTCCTACCATTAATGTTCCATCTCCTTTCCTTTCTGCAAGGTTATGTATAAACCTCATCCTACCCATTCCCTCCCATTTTCTTCTTCTATATACACCAAACATACAGATGGTACATTTACTCCTCTTTCTACTGCACAGTTACTTGTAAACAACTTGGGAAAGCTGTCAAGCGGCCGTAACTCTAATCAAGAGCCTTTTCCATACAGGAAAGCATTGTTGTGTAGATGAAGCTGCATATGTCTTACTCTGCAGCTACTCTAGCCTTTCTTAGACACTTAACACAGTTCGTGAAGATGCACGTTACAGCGGGTCATAAACGTGGGACACAGACTTCCCAGGATGTTAATTCACCCTAAAGCATTAGTTAGCTTTCCCAGCAAAATGAGGATACGAAGCATAAAAGCGCGTTGGTGGCGTTAGGCCATTTGAAATAAAGCCTCCCCGAATCAGACATCCACTGGAATTCTCCAACTGCAAACCACAGCAGAAGGGATGAACCTTTTCTCCCCACAGCCATCAGTATGAGTCGGGACCAGCAACAGCACCTTTAAAATCCAGTGCTGTAAGGAACCAAATTAATTATTTGACCTGCCAAAATCCTCACACTGACTGTGACTAGTAATTAATCCACTTCATGGACATCTCAGCTCTAAAAAAAAAACACATAGCTTTGCTCAAATGCTGAGCTATGAAATCTGGATGAGCAAGATCTAAAAGTTCAACAACCCTAACAATATGTCTGATATAAGGCAAAAGGAATTTGGAAACAAAACAGCCTTCTTAACAGCTTGCGAAATCTTATTTACAATATCCTAGACTAGAGCCTGCTGCGTTGGTCATACAAGCTGAATCCAACACGCGCCCCAGCAAAGGTCCTCCGTGTGTCCTAAGATGGAGCCATTCCCTCTACCCAGGGTTTTGCAGCAAAACTGCAACTGGGTTAAAACTCCAACAACTTCCAAAGAGTTCCTTCACATTAGGCTTAATCTAGGGTGCCTCTTTCACCTCTCTCCACTCTTCCACCCCTGCTCCTTGCAGGGGGGTTGGACTAGATGACCTTTAAAGGTCCCTTCCAACCCTAACCATTCTATGATTCTATGATTCTGGTATTTCTACAATGTTTACAGATGTAAGGAAGGAAAGAGAAAAAAAACCAAAAACAAACAAAAAAATCATGCACAGCCATGAAGATTTCACTTATCCAGACAACCGCAAAAATAGATTAAGAAAATCAGGAAAGCATACTGATAACCAGAAGCAATACACACATCTCTACAATTGTGCTGTTTCAGTTTTATACATAAAAAGCAAATTAGTAAAATGATTGATTTGTCAACAGAGTGTATCTGGAAACATAGCCATCCCTCCAGCTTTGCTACCTGGCTCTGACAAGAGTGAGACTTTTTTAACCCAGGATGCTAAAAACACACTGTCTCCTAAGGAACGAAGTACCTGACGCGCCAGGCAGTGAACACACCATTCCTTTTACTGCTCACAAAATGCAAACGGTGCATGGAATTTTGCTTCAGCAAACTAAGCTGTCTAATAGGTTAGTCATGGGGTTTTCTCTGCACCTCCTCTTCACCGTTAGGAAATGGGGAAAAAGAGGTATTGCCTCTTGTGATCCTTCATCACATGTTGCTCCAGTCAATAGATCATTTTATACAGCTCGTCTTCAACTGAATCTTATATCATGCTTAGCTACAGATGACCACCTTTCAGAGAGCACTCTAGATTGCTGCGAAGGCTTTCCCATCGTTTGATTTTAACAAATCAAGGGTTTGTCAAGACTCATGTCAAGAAATCCACAGCAAATCCCAACTACAGGAACACAACCCGTGTCAGGAGGCCTCGTCCATGCCTCCCCTCTCCAGTCTGCAAGAGCACAGTGTAAGTCCTCTCTCACGGTCATAATTTATTACTAAAATGGTAATTGCTGAAAAATACTTATTTTCATAGCATCACTCTCAGAACTTTTACTGTCAGAACTTAATTTTTGAGAAAGGTCCTTCTGTTTGGATGGACTTCTGCTTTATATTTTATCCCATAATTACAAGTGATATTTTGGCATTTTAAAAAGGATGTTTTATAAATAAATGGGAGATATAGTTTGTTGTTTTAACCAGCATTCCTTACATGAGATATATTACCAGTACATACAGGTGGAAGGAACAAGAATTGCTTTACAAAACACCACCACTTGTATATTTTCCCAAATGAAAAAGAGTTCAAATAAAGTTTAAGATTTGCTTAGCATAGATTTGTTTGTTTTAATAACTCTGCATTGCTTTTAACCTTAAAACACGCCAAGACATCAAAAGAAATAAGACTAAAAAAACCCACAGAAGTTCTGCTTAGAAAGCAGAGCAGGATACTTATGCACTACTAATTTAATTAAAGAGTTATTTTCCCTTCAAATATCCTCTAATGGCCCAAAACGAACTCAGGCTGATTTAAAATCAATCACTTTAATCAAAATTACAAGTTCAGATTCTCCATGGATTAGCGTTCGGTGACTACAGACTCAAAAACGCGCATCCATCACATCCCAAGTGCCAGGTCCCAAGCAGGGAGAAGAACCCGTTATCTCATTTACCCAAAAACATCTCAGGCCCAGGCAGAGAGGCGGCCAGCCAGCCCCCCAGCCCCGGTTATTCTCTCTAAAGAGGCCCCAGGTAGCACACAGAGCTCATGCCTGCCTGCTGCAGAAAAAAAAAAAAAAAAAAAAAAAGAATCTGCAAAAGATCTGAAGCTCTATCAGGCAGTCACAAGGTGGAGCTGACTTGGAGCGTTTCCTTAAGTGGCTTCATCCGTGTCTGTATAAAAAAAAAAGGGAGATGCATCGCCTTTCCTGCCACTCCAACAAAGAACACAGCACCTGCACCATTTTCCCTTCCACACGCCAGCGTTTTTGTACCTCTCGCCAGCAGCCTGCTCCGACAGACACCTTTCCAAGTATTTCTTAATCTACAGGAAATCAACACCTTTTGACATCGTGTGGTGTACCAACCTCAGATTTCCAAGACAGAGCAAATAATCACTTGCCTTCAAGAACATACTGAAAATGTAAGGAAATCCTAAGTCCTGAAATCTTACGGAAATTAGGTAAAACATGAAGAAAGAGCACAATCAACTCAGTACGGAGCCGGGAAGGAAGAACAGAGCCTTCTGATTACACTCACATCTCCGCACAGATTCGGATGCAGAGATTTCTATACCAAGACCGCCAACACTTGCCACCTCCTGCCTTCAGCCATGCACTGCTATTCTGCAGCACTTAGGACAAAACCCTTTATTTCAGCAGTCTCAGCGATGTTTTCCATAACTGAACTCCACTACAACTCAATTATACTTTCTCCAACGCAGCTGGAAAATAAAATATGTCTATTTTACACCCTACAGATTACTATTTTCTCCCCATGTTCCATTTTTAAGCATCCAGATAGGACTTAGAAGCCTAGCAAGATGCTCGTGCATCTAAACTGCCCTTCACCATCCCTGCAGCACAGCTACGACAGCCTCACAGCTATGGTCACACAGGTATCACTTCGGGTGGCTGATGGTGTGATGTTTCTTCTGTCCTACACCTCCACACGCTACGCTGAGCATTTTATTATCACAAAAGCGTTATCACCGCCTTGAAGAGCAATACGAAGCACATCAGTGAGGTTGTCCTTTCCCAGCAAAAGGCAAGTAAGCTAACGGTGAGGGATGGGGGACACACTGAAATTTAGCGACCACGGTGACATTTCACATTCCTTAAGGAAAACCATTCTGAAAGCAGGAAAACAAATTTCTTTAATGAATTATCTTCCCCAGCTTACGAAGCATAACAATGTATCTTTGGAGATTTAGGACAGCCACAAGAAATCTGACAGTGCTCAAGGACCCCCAAATGACCAGAGAGAAAATTTCAACTTCAATAATCCTAAAGGTCAGAAGCATGATTAAACATGACAGATGCCCTCACTATCCCACACTAGAGGACATGGCTAAATTTATTCTAACTCCATTTGCTCTTGCTACATGTAAAGCAGCTAATGTACCATTTAATATTTTTTTTTCCTAAAAGCTAGAAATAATAATTTTTTCCTCCATATCTTCAACCGATTTATTTAGCAGCCAATTATCGCAACATCAGGTGTAGTTGGTTTGCTTTGGGTAAGTAGTCTGAACACTACGCTATTATGACAAAAGGGGCTAAAAACCCTAAAAATATCAGCAAGACAAATATACAATTATAAAATTATACATAATGAATTCCATGATTCCTGTATCTACAGTCAAGCCGCGGCTATGCCACATGTTCTCATGTACAAATTATGTCCCTTTCGATAACACACTACAGGAAAGGCAATTCCCATTATACTCCACAACTGTGAGTGGTATATTCTTGTTTTTCCCTGTTCACTCACTGGTTTTGTCCATAGCTCACAGCCAGATGTAGGGGTGGGCGTGTTGTTCATGGCATTTGTACCAATTGTGATTCCTGCTTTCATATTTATAAAATTAGGAATAACAACACAATAGCAATTTTGCATTGAAAATGAGCCTGGGATTTCACATTCAGTCCTATTTTTGTCCCTTTGCAATTCTTAGAATTCCCTTTTCTGTTTTATACAGAACTTGGCTCTCCAAGTAAAACAGCTTGACAGTGAATGGGAGCAATTTTCTGATTTAAAACAAGCTGACAAGCACCATCAGCTCGGATTAGGGCGCTGCCCGCCATGTTCTCTCTCAGAGCGCGTACATGATGCGGTGCACACGCAGCGAGCATCTCGCCACCGGCAGCGGCGCAGGACGTTCCGACAGCTCCGCTCTTGCAGGAGTGCTCCAGCAGCTGCTCGCTGGGGCCAGCGACCCCGCTTTCCGAGCTTTTGCTGGGGGTGAATCCTCAGGAACCTCCAGACAGGCTTTCATTTTCCACGTGGCACGAAGCCAGCGATGCAAATTCCGGCTGCTGGCCTTCTGAATGCCCAGTGGTGCAAAAACAAACAGGGTAATCGGATGAAAAAGAACTGTAGATTATTCTGTGGTTTGGTTGTGGGTTGTTTTTTTTTTTTTTCAGATGTAGCCCATAAGTTGTAAGGTCTGGATTTCAATGGTAAAGATCTAGGCCGTACGGACGGGAATTGGAGGAAGAGCCGAGTTGAGCCCTAAAATACATACGTGTAAGTCCCAACTTCCAGCTGTTTAATCCTTATTTTTAACAATGCTACCATCTGTTTTAAATCCCCAAACATGAATAGTCTCTCCCTTTCCAAAAGATAACGATACAATTATGACATATTGTCACTCTGTATAAATTGAGTTGTGTTGCTGCGCTACATTATCGAAGCTACTCAGAAAAACAAAACCAAAACCCCCACTTTCCACTTGACAAAATAACGCCACTGAAGAAACTACACATCTCTGCCAGCATCAAGCAAGTTTAAATACATCTTCACACAGCACTTTGGGAATGCAAGATACGCTGGTTTACCCACTTCAGAATGGATGGTTTCTGCTCCTGCGTTCAGAAGACACGCAGGAAAATGAAAAGAATGCTGCTAGATTTTTTCAACCAAGTTCAGTAAAACTCCAATACCCATAAATCCACAGAGCAGCCTCACACCTCTTTCTTCAATTCTGAATTCTCATCTGAAAGACTTTCCAAATACTTGGCTAATTTAACACACTGAAAGCAAGCAGATCAACTTAGCGCTTGAAGAACAGCCTGTTACTACAAAAATAATTTTTTCTGTTACGTGTACGTGACAAGACCTAACCCCACTGCACCACAGCTTAATATCTGTGTGAGAATTCAAAGTGTCATCTGGGCAAAAGTAAACGAAAAACCTATAGACAAGCCCTGGAAAAAGAAAGGGAGCTATCAAAATGGATTCATATGCATCTGGAATGATTTTAATACAAAATGCCCAGCAAATCTCCCTGCACTGCTGACAAATCGCCAGCGGAGGTAAATCCCAGATAATGAAACATTGTGAGAAAGGCTCTATTTAATAATTTAGCCCCTGTCAAGGAGTTGGTATTGATTCTTGTTTTCAGCACAGGGAGAGAATGTTATCTTCAGCCTTACGGCTCAATGACAGCATCAGTGAATTTAATCACTCGGCAGCTCCTGCCATGCAATCCTTAAACTGTCACCTCTGATTCTTCATCATTCCTCGCTACCTCCTTCAAAGCCCCCGTACCCACATTTTCATACTAATCTCCCACCCCACACATGCCCCACTTTAATCACAGCAGCCTTTCCATCTGCTTCACATTAGACATAAAAGCCAATCTCATTTGCAGACTAAATTTTTTATTTTAAATAATTCAGCGCTCCTTCAAACGTCTCATTCGTCTCTCTCTTATTAGCAAGGCTGCTCCGCACCTCACCAGCGAACTCAGCCGTGCCGAAGCAGGACTGAGCATCCACGGGACAGCACTTCTAGCAAAGGCTTGGAGTAGAAAGAAAATCTTTCAGCCTTTTCTTAGCTGAAGAAGGGGAGATGAATCTGGAGAAGCCAGAATCTATATTAATCAGCATTTTTTCCACACCAGAAAGGAAAGGTCATGCTGTCTCATAACTGGCCAGGAAAAATTAGCCACAAATTAATTCAGCTGCAGTTCAGGAACAGAACATCAATTCATCTACAAACAGAACATGGCTTTTAAATACATAAATGCTTGTGGCTACAGAAACCTCACCCAGATATCTGCATTCAAAAACACCAGCTCCTGTGAAAGCGCAGAGAATAAGAGATGTAATTTTAACATGCTTGCTAAAATGCAAGGCCATATGCAGGAAGCATGCAAAGGAGAGAAAGCATACATTACATCATTTAGAAAAACAGACTTCTTTTAATTTTTCCTCTTTATTTGGAGTAAGATGCAATACTTTCCATTTTATAATCCTTTGGATCACGGTAAAATGATCCCAGAAGCCCATCCAGACAAGGTCATCATACACAGATTTTCTATTGCAGGGCACTAGCGGCATTTCACAACTGTCTTTTTATGCACTTCTGCCTTCCCATCCAGACTATAAATTGTTACAAGGCCCTGGGGCAATCCAGCTGTATGCTCAATTCAAATCAGGCTTCAAGGAGAAAGCACCACAGTCAAGATGCTTCAATCAAGTAAACATACAGGCACAAAGGGCAACCGCATCACAATTAATAACATTTTCTTTTATATGGCAAATCCACCGATTTTCCATTTTGAAGTTTCTCTCTCATGCTCAGATTCAAAGTGTAGCCCATTAGCATTTTAAATGTGACACGAAATTAAGTCAAAATATGATCAATCAGAAGAACGCTGCCGAAATCCATTTGCTGGTGGGTTCTGTCTCTCTGGAAAAAAAGGAAACCTTAAAAGGGAAATTTGGCCTTATTTATCAAACACTGGAAATCCATACCACAAAAGGTTTAAGTGATGGGATTGGAGCGCAGATTTGCAAGATCTATTGTATCTGTGTGAATTGGCCTGTATGATGGTCAGAGACACCCTGTTGCAACCAGCAGCGACGTGTTTCTTTGGGCTGCCAGTCACTGCCCTTCGGTTCTGCTGCTGTTATTCTTGGTTACTTAACTTCTCACTTCACCTCTACTTGTTACTGCAGAGAAAAAGCGTATCAACTTCTTGGACAATACTTCCACTTTCTCTTTTGTTTTAGATGCATCTTTTTTTCCCTTTTAAGTTGGAATTGCCTTGGTTTCAGTAAATTAATCAGAACTTTATATCCAATACACTCCTAAGTGCAATGCTCTGTGACCAGCTGTTTTCTCATCACTGTGATCTTACTTGGGATGGAAGTTACATCTTAACTAAGTTCTGCATTGTGTTTTGTTTCTTTCTCCCAAAACACTAACATTCAATAACCTATTTTACTACTGATCTCTGCATACAGATAAATGTATTTCCAATATTCACGGCTCTTTACTACTTTTAATATTTACGTTGAGAGGAGTAACCAAAGCTGGATACGCATGGTTTTAGATGCACTATATAATTAACATATTCATATTAGAAATGCAGTTACTACAGTTGTGTCATATATTTAAGCCAACAGTTGGTTATTTAAGGGGAGAAGAAAAGTTTTACTGGGATAGAATAATCTTGTAGCCAACACAGCAGGCTGGTTTTGCTCACAGTCCACTAAAGCAGCTGCTACCGGCTCCTGAGGAAGCAGGTCGCACCGCTGGGCACATCAAGAGCTTGGTACGATGTGTCCTATCTGTGCCCCTCTGCAGAGATAGAAATGTTTGCTTAAAATCTGTTGACCTGTAAAGAATTCTCTTGTTGGATTTCTCACTCACATCACGTCACAGAGCTTTCCCTAAAGCCGGTTTAGTGCGTGTGTATCTGTGTTAGAAAATGGTTGCCTAAACCCAGCGTCATGGCCGAGTTCACGTTACTGTGAGCACGTCTTCACGAAGGACAGCGCTTGGCCAGTAAGGGATAGCGCCTGTCCACAACAGCAGGCGTTCAGCAGAAAGCCACCCAAGAAGAGCGGGCAGCAAGGTGATCCTTGGCTTCATACAGCACAGGTTTCCATACCTAAAAATTATATCCTTGAGGATTTTTGGAAGACACCTCGCCATGCCTCTCTGGAAGGCCTACTGAGCAGCTGTCAGCCAGCGCTACCTACTGCCTTGCTCTCCAGCCTGCAGCACGGCAAGATGCTTCCTTCCAGTTCGGCGGGGTCCTGGGCAAAAGAGCACTAAAAGCCACCTCAATGACCAGCGTGCATGCATAACAACTCAACTTCAGCATATAAAGTGCATTTTCTCATACACCTCAGTCACATTTTCACCATCTGGAAGTAATCACAATCGACATTTTAATTAAGATAAGAGAATGGACTGAATTTTAGGACTTGTTAACCATTAACAAAGAGCTAAAGAGAAATTTCACTGTTTATAATACACTGATTGTAATGTAAAGAATCTGTCAAGGTTCAAAGTACAATAGAAAACCACAAAATACTACTATTTCATAAAAAAAACTATAGCTATGAAGCTATATACTCAGTCTGATGAGAATCTAAATCTGTTTCTTCAAAGAGCCTGATCCAAAAAAAAGAAATTCAGTGAGAATTTCCATTTTCAAAACACAGCCTCCTTCAATTAAAAAAAAAAAAAAAAAAAAGACTTGTTTTGAGGAGGGAGAGGGGGAGCTGGGTGGAACGAAGCAGCAAAAAGTACTGGTGTGTGAAAGAGCAACATGATTGCTGAACAGATCCTTAGCTATTTCCTCAAGAAATTCCAAATACTATTATTCTTCTGCCAGAAACTCAGAACAAGGAGATCAAAGTGATTTTGACCAGGTTTGATTTATTCTTAGCAGAGTTAGACTTCAATTCCGAGACGGCAATAACAGGATAAGTAACCGAAGTCAGGCTCGCTTCTGAAGGACTGCATGCAGTAAGTGACGTCTTACCAATTCTGGAAAATTAGCATTGGGGGGATGAAGCAACATTAGATTGCCAGCTACTTATTTCAGAACTATTAAAGTTCAAAACTTTAGGTCTGCAGACAATTCACCCCTCCTCACTGCCAAGGAAAATGTGACTCAGTCGTCACTGTTCTGCTGTGTGAGCTTTGATCAACGAATTTGTAGCACCAGAAAATATTTAAAATACACTTTGTGAAGTGTGTAGATTTTTAAGATTTTTGACTCATGCAGAATTCAAGTGAACAAAAAAATCTGCTTCTATACCTTTGTGATGAACAGCAAATCTGTATTTATGACAGCAGTATGCTGCTGTTCAATGAACTGCATTGTTAGAAACACAGTGGGACTATCGCAGAATTAAGGTAAAAGCACCAGACTGATGTACAGGAGGCATCTCCATGTAAGCAACCTTAATCTTTTCTCACAGAAAAAAAAAACAATCAGAAAAACTTATGTGGGAAAGATAAACACACATACCTACGCATTAACTGCTTCCATCTTATTGACTTGTCTGTGTCATTTAACCCCCAAGCTGTAACACTGTTCTACAACAAAAAATCAACAGTAAAATAACCCCAAATTAAATGCTAATACATCCCAGTTTTACTACTCTACCAAACACCATTTCCTTGAAGCTGCTCAACAGTCAAATTATGGCAATGTAGTATTAAAGTCACATTATTATGTCCTTTTACAAGCTCCATCCACGTATTCCAGCTTCCCAATTATATTTTGCTGTTTCTTATAAAAAATAAAATATTGATAAGGTAACTGACATTGTAAGATAAATAACACAGGCTTAAAATAAACGGGGAAAGAAGTGGTTCCCAAGGAAGAAGGCAAGGTTAGAAAAGGGAGCACATAGTTCTCACTTAGTTTGTACTAATATTCGGTACCATCAATGAAAGGGACACAAGTGATAACCAATAAAAACTTGTAAGGTAATAAACCAAAACCAGATTTAAGCATTGCTTCACCACAGTTTGTTTCTAATCAAAGTCCTTAAGGATAATCTGGTCTCGAATCCTGAAAGAGGATAGTATTAATCCAGAGCAAAATGAATTAGCACTAAGGAGAGGTTAAAAAAAAGATTCCAGGTCACAAACAGCACAGTAGGAAAAAAAAAAATCTAGTAAGAAAACCACCCCACTTGTTGGGGTTTTTTTTGTTGTTCTTTTTAAAGTACAGCCAACTATCTCATATCCTTCTGATAAGCTAAGGCAACTTCAGTTTTAAAATGTATTAAGCTCAATAATTCAGAACTGGTGAAGTGAACAAGGAAAGCATTTATGGCACATTACGCCCTTTGCATGACCCACCAGCCCATCATCTTCTCCAAGGGGAGGAAAAAAGTTGCACTTGTACCAGTCAACATTCACAAGTACAGTAAATATTTCCATATTTGAGACTAAAAATAAAACAGATTTTCAAAGAACCTACTCCTCGCAATGATCTGCAAAATTCCCAACAAAACCCAAACCATCACAAGTAGCTAACAAAATAGCGTGAGAGCTCCTGCAACATTATTCCCTATTTTTACATCCGCACCACACATCTTTTTTGCTTTGGAGAACGTCTGCTCTAACGTCATGTAATTTTTGCCCAAGCAACTTGTCTCTGTAGGCAGCTGGAAAAATAAAATATCCGTTTCTAACTCAGACATTCACAGGAGACGCTTTCCACTCCCATCTTTCAATTCTTTTCCACTAATTCTTGCTGTTTCCCTTTAACAAAAATGGGTTAACTATCCAGGTTACTATCTATCATTGCAGAAATCAAGCTTTCTAGTAAAAAAAAAAGTTTAACTCAGGTTTATAAATGAAAATGGACACACTCTTGGCACTTGAGAGTTCTGTTGTCATCAGTGGATGACACTCATACTAAACGCACACCTGAGGATTTCCAGGGAGAAATTTAAATTACATTTAAATCATTGCTATCTTAATAAAAGCTAAATTAACAACGACAAAAGCCTGCTAGTGAAGAGATCCGGTATAATAAAAAAGTTGACCTAATGACACTAGTTGGAAATCTGTAGGCTTTTTTATCCAGCACTGTTTCAGATCTGTGCATCTCTGGAATTCAACAGGCTTCCGCACAGAGGAAGCTCTGCCCAGTAGATACGGTTCTGATCGGGCTGTAGTGGGTTTGGCAGCATTTTTTTTTTGCCTTTGAAGAATCAAAGTTACTTTTCTGCTAAATTCTGCTGACCGCCTGCAGATGGACAGACTTCCCACAGAACACCTTACAAACACTGCGGAGATGGTTTGCCACACGCCTACCAATTGCCAGGAAAACGATCCCTGTGTCCATCAAAGTACCCGACAGACACTGGTCATCAGTTCCAGCGAGCCTGTCACACAGAACCAACCCAAAGAGAATGTTTGTCAAAATTAACACGATAACTAAAATTTACTATAGATTTCGCAAACCCTGGTTAGTGGCCGCTACAGAAACTGCAACAAAATTCTTGATTATGCGAAGACAAAAGAGATTAGAAGGCAAAAGCTGAAAAATACGGCATTAAAACCAGAACTTTTTTAATAGTATAAGGAAGCATCTGATTCAATGGATACACTGGACCAATACGGCACTTCGAATTCGTTGAAAAATAGACAGAAATAAATATATATCTGCATGTTTTCCCTGCTGTCCCTTCCCTTATCCATCCTGAAAGCTTCCCAACTTCTGAACCCGAAAGGCTCCTACAACAGGCAGCTGGTTTTTGAAGCCAGCGCTCAGATCTCAGCATGCAGCCGGCAGCTGAAAGGTAGCAGTGAGTTTTCGCTCGTTCCCAGCCCCTGCATACCATCCATCTGCTTTTTTAGGCAAAGTTCAGACAGATAAAAATAACAGGAGAGATCCAAGACATTGTGCCTTAAAAATATTCACTGTTGCCTCACTCCTGAATCCCAACCCTTTGTCTGGGTCCAAAACAAGCACTGAGTTTCCTTGGATTCTAAAAATAATATTACACCAGAAAGGAATTGTGTCTATTCAGATGATTTTTTTTTTTTTCACATCCATTGTCATTTTGTGGCAAGGCAACATAAAAGCAAGTGTATTTTTACTTGCTGGGGCATCTTCCACTGGAAAAAACGACACAGACAAAATCTTCCTTAAAGACACACAGTTTTTTCCTTGCAGTGCCCCTCATATCACACACCATTCTGGGCAATGAAATAAAGTTTACTGACTAGTTTCTTAAAAATTCACCATTGAAATGAGTCTCAGCTATGCAGCAATTCTAAAACCAGAACACAACACTGGCAAAACATCAGAAACTGAAGCTGACACAAGCTACTGAAGCATCTTCCATTCAAATTTACTACACCAGCACCAATAAAGAACCTCCTTCCCCTATTTGCACAACTCCATTTTCAAGACAAGCAACTTTTAGGGCTTTTAAGCCATAAATAGCTTCTAAAGGAGGAGAAATTATTCCCGATTGCTTTATCGCTCATGATATTCTACACGTACATCATTGCTGAGAAAAAGTGAAACTCGTTAGCTCCCCAGCACATGGAAGTCACCACTTGTGTTCACAAACAGTTACAGGAAAAAGGAAATTTGGTAAGTGTTCATATTTAAGCCTAACAGATCGCTTGATTCACCATCTCAAACCTTACTAGACTTCTTTGCGTCTGGCTGTCTGTCAAATGAAGAGAGTCTGAACACTAAACTTGAACTGCCAGACTTCCTAGAAACAGATTCTACTTCTACAACAAACAGAAAATCATATCTAATTATTATTTAAGATCTTACTGGGAAAAGTTAAACTTTAGTTTCCTTTGAGCAGGAAACAGAACGGTGCCTCAGCCCCATTTACGCTGCAGGACAGCACACGAGTATCAGCATTTGCTTTGACATTTTTAACTCCCTCCTCTTTCTTTTTTAAATGCAAGCTTATAGTATTTGTTTTTTATCAGTAAAAAACCATCAGCAGCAACTCCTATGCCTGAACTGCACCTAGAACAAAAGGTAGCACAGGGTAAGGCTCTCACACTCAGTCAAAAAGTTGTTTTTTTTTTTTTTTAATGACAACCAACATGATAATTAGTACTTAATTAGTAGGTGACATTTCAAAGCTGTTGACTTTAACTCTCCTGCTTCACTTGACACATTTAGCTGAAGGTAAAACAAAACTTTTCCTGGTGATATCTCACACCAGAAGAGAAATCAAGTGTCCTTCCCACTGTACATCTTCCCTTCCCCCCAAAAAGTAAAATCAAGAACGACAAACACACTGACAATTCATTTTTGCTAGTTCAATCAGCATCAAGGGTTTTTTTTTTGTTTTGTCATTTTTACAAGTTCCTTTTATGCACGAAATCAGTTCAAAAAAAATCTCACAGAGAAATTAAAGAACTCAGAGCAGACAAAAAGTAAACATAAAGCAATGATACAATTTCCATGTGAAAAAATAAGCAAAATTGGCAGCAACCCTGATGTGATATCCTTCGTATGCTGAAACTGCGAGAAGAGAAACCACCCCCAAAAAAATGTCAAGGTACTAAAACACATGCAGTACACCTCCCACACAGTTTTGCAAACAGCTTTAATGTGTTGTACAAGACCAATGCTGACAACAGAAGCTTCAGCTTTTGTTGTTCCTACCATGAGCAATTAACGCAACTCAGCAGGAACTTACCGCCCGGAATGGGAACTATCACACTGCAATTCCAGTCAGGCACAAAAGCACCTGGTGATGTGCAGGAGTAGTGCAACTGGGGCTCAACCCATTGCTGGGACCTAGTCACTAAAATCCAACAACTCCTTTAAAAAAAAAAAAAAAAAAAACAAAAAAAGGGAAGGAGAAGAGAGAGCATGCCATGGACATCAATACTGAAGAAAGTCTTCACGTTCTCCCTCACTGTCGTCTCACATAAGCTTTTAAGGAGTAAAATGGAAGACTTGAGTAAGAATGTTCAGAAAAGGAAGATCTGCTCTGATAGGAACAGACAGTGGGTGATGTACGTCTGCAGACTATGCATTGATAAGAAGGACAGCTTACTACACAATTAGACCTTCCATAAACCAGCAACAGCAAGACGATCAGCAGTAACAGTTTCCAAATATCCTGCTTGCACTCCCCAAAGCACCCCAAAATCCAGAACAAGCCTGGGTGCCCTTTGTGTCCAAGAGGCAGCAGCTTCCAGCCCGGCACTGCCCGAGCAGCGAGTGGTGTTCTGTGCAGCTACAGCACACTGGGAAGGAACACGTTTGACCTTTCCAGCCTACAAATTCAGATAAAAAGGGGCAAACCACAACTTCAACTAATTTGTTCTTGCGCAGGTCTCCGACTTGTCGTTTTTAAACAATAAATTGCTGAAGCATTCTTACTTGTCCTATTGGTCCAGACTCTTGGCATCCTCAGCTGTCAGCTGAGACAAACAGACTACCACAAGCCAGCCCACGCGTTCCTATTTACACAGCTGTGCTATATAAAGCAGAGGTAAAGGCACAGCCAAATTTAACTTCCCAGGAAAAACTTAACTCACTTAGCCACAATTTCCCAAAAACACACAACTCAGTATCTCTGTCGATTACAAAACCTTATAATGACCTAGACCACAATTTGAACTCGACACCCCACTTAACTGAGTCCATCCCAAGGACAGATCACTGTCTAAATAGCAAAACAGCTGCTGTTCCAAAAGTTCAGAGGAGCAAGGAGCTACAGGAAGAGACTCAGACTAAGAAATGCTGCCATCTCACAGGAGAGTGGGGCAGGGAAAAGGAGAGGTGAAAATTTTCCTTACCAGTTTGAAGTCTTGAATGCTGCAGATGAAATACGGGGTATTCGGCCGGCGACTTTCAATATATACGCAATCTTTAAAAAAACAAGATTTTAAAATAATTGAAATTAACTTCTGTACCTCCAAGAAACAACATAAAAACAGGACAAATGAAGAAACAACTTAAGCTTAGACAGAGCCACCATTTTATTTGCATAACATGTAATTTATTCCAAGTGTGGTCTAAAAATAGAAACGAGATGCTTTGTGATGATAAATAAGGGAATTAACTGCATAAAAATTAACATTGATTTGAATAGACATTTTGCTAGAAAAACAAAAGGAAGTCACGTAAGACCATTCTGAATTTAGTTAATAAAAGTGACCAGGTCACAACCTATGAACCAGATCAAAATAAGACAGGAAACTCATCAAACCTTTTGTGGTTAGCTTGCTATCAAGAACCTAACACTAACATGTTTTCTCTTCTAATTGAGAAGAAAACCAAGGCAACCAATCACAGATTAAATGTAGCAAACTAAATTAGATTTACCTCAGGGAAGGGACTGGGCTTTCTCAAATTACATCTGACATGATAGAAACTGAGTAATTTTTTTTGTTTGCTTTTGACAAGCAGGCTCTATAAGGTTGCTGTAAAATAAAGTCTCTTGTATTAAAAACAGTCTTGGCAATAAAAGCCGTGCCTCAGAACAAGATTACAGCGTGGATGGGAAGAAAGTGCCTGATCAACGATAATGACCTTAGAAATCAGAAAATTCACACAGAGCTCGCTAGAAAGCAAAGATGCTACTCCCAAAGCCAAACAAATATTTAAAGGACAGTCATTGTGTTCTCCCTTTATATTCAGATAGATAACTGCTGTTCAAAGACAGAAGACAAACACCACCAGCTATTCTATGAATGATTCTCCATGAACCTATTCATATTTCTACAGAAAAGCCTTAGAGTTTTACAAGATGTATTTCCAAACACAACTAATACTCTGCTTCATGTCTTGTAAAACTAAAAGTTGTTCAAGACAAACATTTTCTGGTTCTTATCTCCACAAAAAAGCATTCCTAAGGATACACTGCCACTGTTTATGGCCATAAAACATCTTCCTCCTGAAAGAAAAAAGAAACCCTGCGTTAATCATTTGAAACCCAGCCTGTACTCAGGAATCCTCTACCACTGAGAGTTCAAGATGAATTTAAAAGAAACTTAGCAGCTCTGTAGCAGGAATACCTTAGGACTATCAAAAGTGCAGAGAGATTCTGTAGTGACTACGCCAACCAAGCTGGAGAAGGGTCAGCATTTCACATTTATGGCACTTCAGTGGCACACGCCAGGATTAGATGGCTGTGCACCTGATTTTAAATGTGGCAGCAGCATAAACATCTGTTCTGAAGAGAGACAGAGGTGTGTAGCACCCCCTCTTCATTCATTTCAGAAAACTGATGTTTTGCTAGGATCAAAGCAATCTTGCTGGCAAACCAAGCTCTAAATGCAGTCAGCACCTTTCCTCAAATTCCACCCTGCTTGTTGCATCCTGCAGGCCTGGACCTGCTGCTTTTGGGTACGAGCAGTCATACCCCGTAACACTAGACTACACCAGTACTCCACTAAAACACCAATATCTTCATTTTACAAGAAATTGCAGCCTGAAGTAGTCAGGCAGCAGGCTGAGATTTCGGAGAGTTGCAGTTTTGAGTTTGGTTTTTTGGGTTCAGCTTTTTTTTTCGGAAGTAGCAAGGAAATGAAATTTGTCCAACGCTTCATACCATAAAAACCCTTCCCACATATGGGCATTTCATAGCCACAGAATTGGTGTTCTGCTTACATCAGATGACATTCCTCTCCATCTCAATGCTGAGATCAAACGGTGAAAAAAGCTGGAAATAGTTCTAGCTTTTCTACCAGTCCTTTAAAATCAAAGTGTGAAACTATTTTTTTCCCTATGTTCCTTACGAGCAGGCCTTTATTTTGTCCCATATCAGCAGTACATCAAGGCAATGTAGTCAAGGTTTCTAAAACCTACCAGTCCCAGAGGAATTATACCTGAAAGCCAGTATATTGCTTTTCAGACGCAAAACTGTTGCCCTCCAGCATCCTCATTATAGGCACTACCCATTGAACTTTTTTTTAACTACAAAATCATGACCGCAGAGCAGTCATGCTAGTCTCAAATTAAGCCTGCTGACCAGCATAGCTAAAATTCCATGTTCAAGGGAAGGAATCCAAAGGCAAAGGTATTTCTCAGTTATACTGACCCATGATTTCAATCTAGGCTGGAAAAGACGCTGATCTTTAGGCGGTTACAAATCAGGCAGGTCACCTTCACTTCTGCACAAGTAGTCTTCTGAAGAAACTCCTCCAACGACCAGCGCAGCTCACTGTGGGCTACATCCCCAGAGAATATGAAAGCCAGCAAGCAGCTAAAAGCAATCGCTTCTACTGTCACAAAAACCTTGCTGTGCGAGCTCAAGTATCAGGGGCTTTTAGGAGCACGAGCTCACAGAACAGATCATCTGCTCCGGAACATCTCAACCAGAAGCAGTAAAGTATGAACTGAGGGCGAAGCGACAGCAGCAGCGCACAAAGGATGGCCTGGAACGTAGACTTCTAAAGGAAAGCATCTGCACCCGCTGAAATGCTTACACCTTGTAAAACCAGGAGTCACTTCCCGCTGGTTTATCACACAACCACAGTAACCAGCTGAAGCAAAGCTGTAAATCCAAGTGTCACATTTCTACCTGCAGCACCAGTTCTAAGACAGGCTTCACCACCACCTCATTCTCCAGCCATCGCTAATTGCGCTGGTAATCACTTCGCAACAGCATGTGATGAAGTCAAATGAGCTCAACAAAACAGCTTTTTTTAAAGCTGAAAATCTATTGCTTATTTTAGTAAGATAATCTTGTAGTAAGAATCAAAGACACAGGATAAGAATCTGGATTAATCTGAAATAATAATTTTATCAGCATCACTACTGACCTTCCCTATGCTTGCTGTGGTTATAGCTCCGTATGAGTCCTGGCTTCTTTTGAAAACTTCTGCACAGCTCTTTCTAGCATAAAAATACCAAGAAAAGTAAGAATTCCACTTCAACACAGCCAGCATCTCTTTACCAGGTGCCCACCTGATGTAAACTCAACCCCAACAGAACTGAGAGATAATAACAAAGGGAAGAAAGCTAATCGATCAACTACAGAGTGAAACAATTAACTCTGGCAAGGCAGGTGTTTACAGACATTTTTCTGCTTACGCATTAAATGAAGTTTTAGAGCAAAGAATTCTAAGTTTAAAAGCAAAGTAAAAGGGAATGGTGAGGAAGAGTTAACTCGCATAGCGGATTTATGATGAATCTTTAATAACACTGGAGCTTTAGAGCAGAGGAGGAGACATGGAGTACAAACTTCAAAAATGTTAGTGCTAACCAATTATTGAGTAAATACTTGTTGTTTGTCTTAATGACAATAGCATCACAAGAAACTATGCTAAACAGCAAGGCTACATATCAATTTGAAATTTGCTGCTGCAGATTTGCACTATCTATAACGTGACAAATCAAATGCCTTGCACCAGGAGTCACAGATTTAAAATGCACTAAAATCTTGGGGTTTTTTTCTTTTTTAATAAGAAAATAATGATAAACAGTTCTATATAACAACCTCCAGCATCTCTGTAGAATCAAAAATTACACCCATTTCTTTCAAGTACGACTTGCCTCTTCCAAATGACCAATTTCAGACTGTGCATTTCCTAGCTAGGACAGCAGCAGCTGTCTCAACAGCGTGCATGTCTACATTTTAAAAGCTTGAAATATCATATGTGCAATCCACCGTCAACAGCAGAACAGTAGTCTATTTGACTTGTAACACACACTTACATAGCACTTGGCATCCAAAATCCTGAAAACCCCACAGAAGCTGTTACGTCAAGGCAGTTACGCCTCCGAACTCCCTTGTACCAAACGCATCCTCTTCGCCTCCTTGCACTGACACCGTATGAAGCAACCCAATTTCTTCAGAAGCTACAGCAATTTAACCATATTGAGGTATTGCGGCATCGTTCTTTGTATCCCAGACTCCCTTGGCTAATCACTCCGTTTAGACTGTCCTCTACTCACTCAAACCAACTGCTCCGTATCCCAGGTGAATCATCCATTCACACGATGTTCCACCACGCATCTGCAGGGAATTTTTCAGGATTCACTGGGAAATGTGTATAAAAAGCTACAAGATCTCAGAAACAGCAAACACCACAACTTCCAAGATTTTTTTTCTTAATATCTCAGTTTTGCAAGTCTCATTTTTAGAGCGCTATCAGACAGCACACAGTAAACAGCTAAGTATCCCTCTAAATGGCTGACACAAAAGAGAGAATTGGGCATCTCCTACGGATAAAGCAAACCTGTTGACTCAGTATATATTGCATTTAAGCAAGGCACTGCTGGCCACCTGCCAAGACATAAAACAAAGATGACATCCAATTAAGATGTCTCCCAAGCAACAGAGACCATACAGATAAGAAAACAAGTTAATCCAGGTGCAAAGCACTGTCATGAACACTGGAAACTGGGAAAATGCCAGAAGGAGAACATTTCCGGATGCGTTCACACTCAAAACTCACCATAAAGAGCAATTAATTTTATTTACCAGAAATCCAAAATATAAGTACATTATTTTGCAGAACAGCTTCAATGTGGACCCAAGCAAAGAAAAACTGTACGTGGTTTTTCTAATGCAACAAAATCTGCGTAGATAAGATTTATGCCCATGAAAAATACAGAACAGCCCCTCCTTACTCTTAGCACACTGGAATGTGCTATTGCACCTTTTTTTCCCCACCGATCATACACTTTCAGAACATTTTTAGTTCTATATGGCTGCAGAGAACTTGAGCGTAGACTGACAATTTCAGTTAATTCTTATGCCTACTGCTCAGGCTGCTTTGTGTCCAAGCACCTATTGCCACTCTGTGACAACTACAAAAGATGCTCCATTTGTCATAAAGAAACAGCTAAAAATTTAAAGTCACAAAATAAAGATGCTCCTCACACAGACAGGCTTGATTGCTTCCAAGTTCCTTTAATGATCAGCAGGTTTATAGAAATGGAGTGACTTGTACTCTCTTCATGCTAAATGGAAGCCTGAGGCTGTTTGTCAGCCTAAAACACAATGAACCCATCTGCACTCTCCCTTCAGACACCTCAAAGAAATTCTAGTCAGTTATTTCAACATCTATTATTCCAGAAAGTTATTCAGAATACAAGCATGTTTCAGACGTCTATTTGCTCCTGCAATATTAATATTCACTTCTACTAACCTTAATACTAAATCCTTCCCATTCAAAAAGCCCAACAAAAATCAAACTGACTATAAATTTCCTAATTTAACCACATCATCAACTGAATGGCTCACTGTCTCGTCCACTGAAGTTGCTCTATGGTGGGATGCAATTTCTAGCCCCCTGATTTTCCAAGAAATACTATCCAATACTCTAAGTGTTACTCATCTCCCCACACAGAGCTATGATCTGAGTGGCCCATAATTGTAATTAAGCCATTCCACTTCACGTCTGCTCATCCCAGTTGAGTCACCGGCTTGCCCTGAGCGTGCTGCGTCAGACAGGGAACTAACTAGGACCTGGCAGCTTGAGGGCAACACGCGTTCACACAGAAATCCTGACAAGATAAGTTCACTACAGAACAAAACCCAGTTCAGAAGGCCAACAAATACTCACCAACACCACAACACCAGCTCCACATTTGGTGCTTGCCCTTCACTGTTCCATGACAGTCTCTCTCCAAAGCTCAGCTGACTGAAATCCAGCCTCACAAGAGGCCTTGGCTCAAACACACACAAGTTAACCCCACCACGCATACCGCACCACCGTTATTCTTTCACTTACCTTCTCCCTGCTCCCTTTCCTAAACTTCCAAGAGAGTGATAACCTCAAAGTATTTTTCTTAGCCTATGTTCCGTCCACCTCCAGCTCCTTCAAGTCTCCTTCCCAGACATTTTTTCTTTTCCAGTCCCTACTACAGTTACATCAACAACGACATTCTGTGCTGGCTGCTCCATCACCGGCAAAGCTCCCTTGAAAACAGACCTCAAGGATGTGTTTTGTCGGGCAAGGCTCACCATCCCCTTTGTAGACAGAATGATACCACTACAGAAAATGAAAGGACATGCCCCATTATCTACATTGACTCTGAAAAAATAGCAAAACAACACAAATTACTGTAAAGTAAGCTACAGGATGAAATATAGCAAGCATAAACTGTTGCTCTGAACATCCTTTCACACTTACCGAAGTATAAGTTAATTGCTTTTACTGAAAGATCGTTATCCTCGCATCATCCTGCATTTATTAGTAACTAAGAGCGAGCACGAAGCAAGTAACCGCACAGGAAATGGGCGTGCTATAAATTCTCACTCCGGCTTTCTCCGCAGCGCGATAACATCCACGTGTCAGCTTCCAAGGGCCACCTCAGACAAGTTAACCATCTGATCTGTTACACCACAGAGTCTGCTGGTGACAAATCAGCCAACTCCCCAACAGAGAGAAG
>JAAGAY010048652.1:0-14332 GCA_011801015.1 Ardeotis arabs
TGCTGCACTCATCCTCTGGTGCTGAGCAGGGGGGAGAAAACTGATACCCCCAGCACCAACCAGCCAACAACAAACAGATGGTAACAACTTGCTTTTTCTTTGAAAAGATGCGTCTTCTCTACTTCTGAAAGTTACTCTCTGGGAAGTACATTCATTCTGACCCTCACAACAGTCTAGGGAGATGAATCCTAATTTAATCTAATCCGTTATGCAATTTAGGGGACACAGGAGTAGGCACTGCTACTACCCCTTCCTGGTAAACAAGTTTTACTAAAAGCAAAGCACAGCTTTGTTTTAGCTTTGTTTCCAGCTACTGTTACTAATTGTTTTATTAACTATTACTCCCCAGTGAACTTACAGATTCTGAACTTCATGAGATGTTACCAGGATGTGGTGTTCATGCTCCATAATTTCTTCTTTTTAAATTGTTTCTGCTATATGCACTACTATAATATGTCAATGTGTGGCAAACGCTAGTTTAGCCTGAACAGTTCAGCAAGGCGCAGAAAGCATGCAAGACAAAGTGTTAAATGCTCCTTTGTGTCTCCTCCAAATAACGAGACAATAAAAATTCTAAATAAACTTACTGTTATTTTTTTCCAAGACAATTAATCATCAGCTCTGCCTACCAACTCCTTAGTTCAGATACACTTCCCTTGAACTTCTAAAGTAACTGCCTCTGTTTGTGCTCCAAGATTACGGTGACGCAATACTCCACTGCCAGTTTCTCTTCCAAAAAAGAAAGTACATTGAAATGAAAGTGAACACGAGGAAAGTTATGCTTACAATCAGCAACACTCAACCTTTTACAGTTGTTTTCCATCTAAGGAAGATCTGATTCTTTGGCTGCTAATAGAATTTTGAGCTTTAAGCCTGTACTGCATCTTTACATACACACTCCCACCAACAACATAAACGTGCAAATACCATCTAGATGATAATAGGGTAAATAAAATAGCGATGTCTTGGGATGCAACCATGTGAATGAGTTTCACATTTCCATCTAATTATCGCTAAACCTCAATCTCAAGCCAAACCCTCTCATTGTAATGAATGCATGCTTTATGGCTAGTTATTGTCTCTTTTGGGGGGCATGAATAATAGGGGTGGCAACTTTGAGGACACCAAGTGAAAAGATGTCAGTCTTCCACCGTAAATGCTACCTAGGGTCAGCCACTTAAACCTGCTCCTTCCAAAGGGAAGCGAAAGCAGAATTACGCTCGCCGTGGTCTCGAACGTACAAAGACCAGAAAGCAAAGCCCTCAGATCCTCGCACCAGTGGAAGTCAAAACCAAACAGCTCAAGCGCTCTTTCACTTCGAATAATTCTGAAAAGAGGAAAAAAAAAAAAAAAAATTACAGCTGTCAGGTAAAAGATTCTGCGGACTGCTTCACGTTACAAGAGCATGACCGGAATAAAAACGTTTTAATTTTTAGCTTTGGTTTTTTTCTTTGATAGTAAAAAAACCTATAAAGGCACAGGTGGGAAAACATTACGTTAACAGAGAGGGAAAAAAATATAAAATTAAAAAGGTATGGTACCTTTAGCCCAGCATATCGGGAATGGGCTGCAGCCGCTTTTCTCCATACAGACCGCACCTGCTCGCTTCGGGGCCTGCTGGCCGGCCACCGCCAGCAGCCACATGCACCCGCCCGGACACAGGCCCCGGCACACAACGTCCCGATTCAGGAGGGGGAGGCTGGGCGCCGCTCGAACGCACTCGATCCCCACGGCGGGAGCGGAACAACCGGTCACCTTCCCCGGCCGCGCTGCGCGGGCTTCACCTGGCGGCGGCGGCGGCGGCGGGAGAGGCGGGGGCGCGGCCCCGCAGCGCGCCCGGGGCTGCGCGCTCCGGTGGCGGCGGGGGGCGGGAGGCCGCGCCGCCGCCTCATCTTCTCCCGGCTCGGCGGCGGAGAGGCCGCTCCATCCCGGTCCCGGGGGCGAGCTGGCGAGCGGGGGGGAAGGCAGGCGGCGGAGTGAGCGCGGGTGCCCCCCCCGCTCCTGCCTCCGTGCGGGAGGGGAGGGAGGCGGGGAGGCGATTAGCGAGCGCCACATTAATATGCTAATCTCCCCCTTCTGTTCAACGCACCCGCCCGCCGCCTGTTTACCCAACTGACAGCCGCTGCTGAAAGCGGCTCAGCTGCAAACCGAGCCTGACCCGGGTCGTGGCTGGAGCTGTGCTCCCCCCCACTCGCCCCCATGGCAGTAAATACTCAGTACCACCCTCCTCGGAAAACAGGGCTGCTTTATATGCTCCTGTCAGAAGGCAAAGGGCACCACAAGTGTCACACCGCACGCATTTTTTTCTTAACTTTGCAGCAGGTAACATCAAACCCGCTTATAACTTTTTTTTTTCCTTTTAAAAAAATGTGGGTATAAACATTTTAAAAGCATATGTTTATAAACACACATTCAGGCAGCACATGTATATGGAAGTAAAGAAAATACTTATTTTACTCCTACCAAAAGGTTTCACAGAAATTACAAACAACCGATTCAGCTAAAATACGTATTAAAAATCAACAGGAACAAGACTCACACATAGGTCACCAAAGCTCTTTATCTGTGCCGTGGTAATCTTTCCTCACTCCCAGCACCCAGCAGTAAGGCAGAAGGCTTATCCAAGACTACAACCAAACGGGAATTATTCTAACTTCACCAATCTGCCTACTTGTAGCAGCACGCACTCGTCTACAGCGTATGTTTAATTACCAATCTTCACCTAGAATACCGCCATCTCCATTTCCCAACACCCTGGCTCTGCAGAAGTACAGTTCCACATGTCAAAACTCTTGATAAACACAGTTGCTGCCTTTTTTTTAAGCATTGCTTTCTTCTGTATTTAAAGGAGAAGAAATACTCACTGGAGGGGAAAAAAAAAAAAGAAGAAAAAAGAATGAGAGATTAGGCCACAAGCAGGCCCATCAGATGTTCTGCATCACTGCTCAGGCACAAAGCTCTTTCTGGGGCTGAAGAAAGCCAAAGGGAACTGAAGACATGCCTGGATGCCTTCCTCCCCCCCACCATAAAGTTTTCAAAGCCCCTCAGCACTCTACACAGCAACAACGTCGATTATATTTACCTTCACTAATACAGCAAAACATGTTACAGTCATATTTAGAACTCAAATTACTGTATTTGTGTGTTTACAGAAGATGCACGGACTCAGGAAAGCTGCTTTTACACATCCAGCTCCGCCACCGGCTTCCTTCGTGACCTTGAGCAAGTCAGTCTTGTTTTGTTAGAAAACAGAAAGCTCCAGATACTTCTTCAGTTCTCCTCAAACTCGTTTAGACTATGCTTTCTGGTGGAAAAAAAAAAAAAAAAAAAAAAAGCCTGCGCTTCTCCTGTTAAAATAAAGCCTTTTGCAGAAAAAACACTGAAAAAAATCAAGCAGTAAAAAAGGTAGGGCCTAAATTAAGTTTTATTCATGAAAACAAAACCCACCCTTTAAATATCCACTGGTAAGTACATTACCAAGGAGAATTTTAATAAACAGAATGTGTGGACTCGCATTTTTTTTTACACTTTTAACAGATGAGACTAACACAGATTATCAATCCAAGTGTCAAGAGATACTGTCTGCTTGTTACAGCTATTTTTATTGATGATACGAGTATTACAATAATTCTCAGGGACACACCTTCCTGCTGTAATATTAGGCTATAAAATGAAGGTGAAAAAGTACTACATAGCATGAGAATCTTTAAATTCAATTTTAGAAGTCATCCAGTATTTTGCACTGTTGAGTATACATTTTTCAAAATAAGCCAAGTGCTTCCTCGATGCTAGGATTATTTTTTTTAATTAGCGGATTTTTATTTGTTATTGTAAAAACTAACCAGCAGACAACTGCTCATTCTCTTCTTTCAAATGAGATTATCAGTTTTGCTTTTTTTTTGGCAAAAAGCCAAAAGCATAAAATTTGTGTTCTGGAGAAAGTTAGAACCCCCAAACCTTCAGCTGGGGGGAAGTGAGGGGGCAGGGATAAAAGCAGAAGACAAGGCACAAAGTAAAAAAAATTGAATAATTAAATATTTTTGCCTCTAGTATACTTAGTACCAAGTATTTGCAACATTTTATAAATACTGCTCATCAAGTAGGGATCCGAGTACCGCTATTAAGTAATGCCAATCAGATTATAACATTCACTGAGGTCAGGAACATCTGTCAGAAATTAGGACCGTGGAACAGGAACGTTCATTCTTGTTGTGTAAGATGCATATGCTGACATACACTGATAGTATCTGCATAGTACTCATTGTGTAAGTAATGATCATAGAATAATAGAACAGTTTGGGTTGGAAGGGACCTTCAAAGGCCATCCAGTCCAACCCCCCTGCAAGGAGCAGGGACATCTCCAACCAGATCAGGTTGCTCAGAGCACAGTCCAACCTGGCCTTGGCCCCGTCCAACCTGGCCTTCGATGCTAACAGCTACCAAAGAAAACACTAAAAAAAAATAAATAATTTTTTAAAAACAAATGCATCAGTTTATACTAAGAACATATAGAAACACTGGCCATTTTCCTAAAATACCAGAAAAAAAAAAACCCCTCTGACTACCCCTGTAACAACAGACAGGCCGAGGTCCTCAGCTAAGAAACAGCATTTTGCCTCCAAAGAAATTCAACTCTTCTACTGTGACTATGACTTTGGTTGCTCAGTTTCAGCCTGACTTTAAAGACTACTGAATATCAGCATCAGCTTTTTGAAAGCAAGGGGAAAAAAAAAAAAAGAGAAAAAAAAAAAAAGGAGCTTTTGAAGTGTATCAAGGCATTTAGTTTTTGTTTTAATTTTGTCTGCAGAGCTGATCCTGTCTCCTAGTGAAGTGGACTGCAAGAATCACAAAGCCTTGTGGAATAAAGGGTTAAACAACAGTTTTGTACAACTGGGAGGCACATAAAAGGTTGTATAATTGTTTCCACTCAAGTTTATCCAAACAAAAGTAAAGATCTAAAATGCCTATCAGATGAACTGGCAAAGCTTGGCTTTCTCCAGCGTTATGCCTAAAGACCGAGCTCCGGTGGGGTGTCTGGGATGTACGAGCAGCAGAAAGCCCACTACAGTTTCTCCCTCAGTGAACGGCATCATTAGAATCTCTCTGCTATTCAACTGATTACTTTCACATCAGTTAATCTCTCTATTCATCAAATTTTGATCAAACTGGCTGGCCAGTTCACACACTGTTGGGAAGGGGAATAGGACACAGCCAAACAGAGAAGCCTTGCCTGAGTTTCACTGCCGTGAGAAATCAAACTCAACTCAGCATTCAGAAACTCTGCAAAGAAAGCAGACATTATGCTGTATTAAAACAGCATTTGAGAGCAGAATAAAGATTTGTTTTTCAGTTCCTCTTCTGCCAACATCTTGGCTACCAGATGAACATAGCAGCAGCAGAGATCTCCTTCCAACAGAGAAGAGAGCATCCTATTTGCCTGCCAAGACAAAAATGAAGAGGTACAGCCTAGAGCACAGCAATCACATCATCATCATCGTTATTATTATTTTGGACTTGACCATTCCTAGTCTACTTCATGGGCTACTGTTTATCCCTCTAGTAGTTACCAGAAGTTGAAGAACAAGCACATTTATTTTAAGAAGATCTGCATACTGATGTAAGAGATGGAAGAACATTTCTTCATTGCATTCATTTTGCTAATAAAAAATGAGAGCTCCCAAACCAAGTTTGCCCTCAGGAAAAGTGAAGGAATTTTTTTTTGTAAAGCCACAAATGCTTTTTACTGAGACAACTGCAGAACAGACTGTAAAGCAAAGAGTGCCTGATGACTGTTCTAAAAATTAAAACATGTTTATTGCTCATGTGACAATCTTCTGCATCCTAATTCATTTGCTTTTCCATGTTTGTAGCCAGAATTCTGCAAAGATGCTCTTCAAACATTGAAACTGCACTGTAATCTTCTTTAATCTTCATTCTCTCGAGCTTGTTCCTTAGGTTTGGTTTTTTTCTTAATTACTGTAATTATTTTGTTTGCATGTGCGTAATATTCAAGAGTGGAAAATATTATCTGCCCTAAGTTTCCCTTTAGCCAGAGTCAAACAAACATCTCCTTTGTTCACAGGAACAACTGAAAAATCGTGCATCACCATTACATCAGATCTGGAATTATGGCTCCTGAGATCTACCTTACACTAAGCTCAAGTTTGCTAAGGCTGTCTTGGAAATCTGCCTCGGATCACCGCGTCTCTAAATCTACCATCCTTGCCTACTAGCAACCCTTTTCCCCTCCACTCAAATCTTCTCTAGCATACAGTCTTCTCCCGAATACCCTCTGCCAACGGGCACAATGGAGGACGAGGAGGACAGGTTTCATGAATTCAAAGGATCTCTGAAGAGCAAGAAGATCAGTCATTGTACTGCCACCAGACACGTTCTTTCTAATTTAACTATGAGCATTCTGACAGATAAAATTGAAAGACAAATGACATTTTACTTTGAGTGCCAGAATCCAAGCCCAGTCCTCAAACAGAAATAAAGCAGCACAACTGAGAAGCAACATCATCTCCATTAATTTATTTGACTCTTCCCAATATGGACAAACTCTAATTCCATGCTCTAGATTAGATTAGGCTATTTTTCTCCTGAAGGAAAAAGGTAAAGAGGACTTAGGAAATAAACCTTAGAGAATCAATCAGAAATATAAACGCAAAGCAAACTACTCGTAACATCCATTGCCTGTAAAGCTAAGTGCTCTTTGGTGAGGTTCCCATCAATTAAATGAGAAAATTTGGATTTGTGATTTTAATCTTCATTTTGAACTTGCAGTGGGTACCTGCTGTAAGACTTTTTGCTCAGAGAATGCTTGAGGATTTGAACGCGTACGACAGCGTGAAGCTCACGCCTCCTGGCTTCAACCTCGGGCAGCCAACAGCCAGGAAGAAAAGAAAAGAACACTGCACGATTCACACTGCAGTGCTTCAGCTGATCAAGAAGATGCCAGTATCCCAACATAAACTCCCTCTAGGATATAAACTGCTTTGGATCTCCGCTTAAGACATTCTTCCGGCATAAACTCAATCCAATACTGAATTTGTCGTTATCTTCCTCCAATTGCTGAGGTTAATTAGCAGACTACACCTTGGGTATTCCTGTGTAGAGTTTTAAAAACAACACTTTCTCACCTTCTGGACCATGGTCACCTCGTTAGCCTTATTATCCTCTGAATTACATTTTTAAATAGTAATTGACAGAATTAATTGCTTTTATTTTCAAATCTCAACCTACTGGTTGAGGTGGGGAAGGGAAACCGAGCAGGATGTTGGGAGAGAGCAGGAGGAATGTAGCGTTAATGAAGTTTCCCATCCTTCCCCTTCCCAAAGGATCCTCTGATGTTGAACAGCGGAGCAGACAGCGTGCAGCCTCCCAGACCACACTGTTGAGACAACAGATGTTAGAAGGACCAAGTTAACTTTATTTGTATTATTTCATAAATAAAGACTAGCCATTTTTTAGATCCATATGGGTTGTATTAATATTCAGCCATGAAAGTTGCAGCAGATTTTCTTGTGGGTGGACCAACCCGCTCATATTCTCCCACTTCCTTCCATTTACTTTTTGAAGGCCTACTGTAGAGAAGTATAAAGTCAGCACCATGAAAGCTGAGAATTGTTTAAAATTACTCCCTCCTTAGGGCACTGATTCCAATCTTCTGCCTCTTCATGTTCTAGGTTATTTACAAAAAAAATCCAACCAAACAAACAACACAACTGTTGCTATCCTCAAGAAATCTTTGAGAAGTTGCTTCACAATTCCAGTGCTTAAAGCAAAAATCTGCTTCATGGAGACCTGGGAAACTAAGAGGAGAAAAAGTGAACCTACACATCCTGCTCCTTGTTTTAATGCAAAATAAAGTCTGATAATTTTGCTCTGTGCTCACTGTGCTTATCAGTTTGCACTGTTTCTCTTCAGCCTTCGCAGATGGGGAGAAACAAGAAGGGTGACAGGAGGAGCGAGACAAAGCTATCCAGAGTGGTCATCAGAACCTTTCTTGACCTCATAAAGGCTCCTCTATTGATGAGGAAACCCTTCCATTTATGAGATAAACACAGCCGAAGGTATCTGAAGGGGAAGGACCCAGCCCTTTGATGGCATTTAAATGAAACGCATTTTGCAAGGATTACTTTTGTTCTGTGGAAGGGATCCATGAGTGGGTCAGTTGACCTCACAGAAGCTTCTTAAAACCCCTCTTCATTAGCTCAAGGGTAGCCTAGACATAATTAGTCACATTTTCTAAGAGAGATATAGGAAAATGAAGTTGCTTATGGGTCAGCAAGTCTTTTAAGTGTCTGCTCATATCTGGGCTGGTTTCTCCCTCATCTATCTAATAATCAGTTACACAAAAGAAAGTAAGAAAGCTGTGCAGCCACAGAGGGTCCAAGGAATTTATCAGAAATAGCACAATCTGGACACGTCTCCCTTGTCCTGCTTCTCCTCCATAAGCTAAATACAAAGAACAACAGCTTACCAAAAAAACTTTGTGCTAAAAAGATGTTTACAACTAAGAGTTGAACCTGATTTATGTATCACTGCACCTCAGAAGAAAGCCTGTAATCTTCAAAGCCTCCCCGTGTTACATAAACCACAAATATAACATTAGCAATTCCTCAGACTTCTAAACGATTAAGGGCAATTGCAAACTGGATGAAAAATAATCCATGAGCTCACAATAATGCAACGTTATTCCACAAATCCCCTATGCAGAAATACACACTAATAAACTAAGACAAACGGCTAACTTTAAAGTTCTGGTGTTACAGAACAAATCAACAAGCCAGTGTTGACACCCTTCAAGTCTAAGAAAACAGAAAATGAAAATTTAGTTTTTACAGAACATCTTTTTAAAGTTTTATAACAGAAATGTTAAGGCTGCTCTATTAGCCAAGCAAATTCTGTGCCTAGCCTATCAAGCAAAGACTAGTGTATTTAAAAAAAAAATAAATATTGTTAAATAGACACAAATCCCCCTTTCTCTCTCCAATGAGCATAATTTGTATCCAAAACTGTTGCATAAGGAACTCCAAGAGTTTCATGTTTTGTTTAGGAGAACCTCCAGTAGAGGCCAGGTGTAGCCGAGCCTCTAAACCACAGAAAATCCAACTCCTACTCCCTTTAATCAGCCCCTCTCGCTATTTTATACCGGGAAAGGACGTTCACTGTACAAGAGCTTTCTGCTGTATCGCTGCTTAACGAGAACAGCAATAAACTTTCAAGGAGCAGTTCCTCAGGCGTTTTCTGCTCTGTCATGGGGAATCAAAGGTCATCTTCAGGTAAGACAAAACCTTTCACTCAACGCAAAATCCACCATTTAAATAGCCTCATTTCTTCCTCCAGTTACACAAGACAGCTGCTCGTCAGCACAATTTTTTTCAGCAAGTTATGTTCACCTATGAAAATGCCTGCAAAGGGGTCTCAAAGTGCTCAGAAGACACAAGCACATGTTGCTTCTTTTTAAAAAGGCTTCCAAGAGCTCACCACCAAATAAAGCAGATTCTCCTGGAAACCATGCTAAGGCATGTGGAGAGCAAGGAGGTGGTTGGTAACAGCCAACACGGCTTCACCAAGGGCAGATCGTGCCTGACCAATTTGGTGGCCGTCTATGAGGGGGTGACAGCATCGGTGGACAAGGGGCGAGCAACGGATGTCATCTACCTGGACTTGTGCAAAGCTTTTGACACTGTCCCGCACGACATCCTTCTCTCTAAACTAGAGAGGCATGGGTTTGATGGATGGACCACTCGGTGGATAAGGAGTTGGCTGGATGGCTGCACTCAGAGAGTGGTGGTCAACGGCTCGATGTCCAAGCGGAGACAGGTCACGAGTGGCGTCCCTCAGGGGTCCATGTTGGGCCCGGCCCTGTTCAACATCTTTGTCGGTGACATGGACAGTTGGTCACCTCGTGGGATTGAGTGCACCCTTAGGAATTTCACTGACAACACCAAGCTGTGTGGTGCTGTTGACACGCTGGAGGGGAGGGATGCCATCCAGAGGGACCTGGACAAGCTGGAGAGACACGCCTTCATGAAGTTCCACAAAGCCAAGTGTGAGGTCCTGCACGTGGATGGGGGCAATCCCAGGCACAAATACAGGCTGAGCAGGAGACGGATCAAGAGCAGCCCTGAGGAGAAGGACTTGGGAGGGCTGGTCGATGAGAAGCTCAACATGAGCTGGCAGTGGGCCCTTGCGGCCCAGAAGTCCAACTGCATCCTGGGCTGCATCAAGAGAAGCATGGCCAGCAGGTCGAGGGAGGTGATTCTGCCCCTCTGCTCTGCCCTGGTGAGACCCCACCTGGAGTACTGTGTCCAGTTCTGGAGCCCCCAACATCAGAATGACGTGGACCTGCTGAAGAGAGTCCAGAGGAGGACCACGAAGATGATCAGAGGGCTGGAGCACCTCTCCTGTGAGGACAGGCCGAGAGAGTTGGGGCTGTTCAGCCTGGAGAAGAGGAGGCTCCGGGGAGACGTGATAGCGGCCTTCCAGTACCTAAAGGGGGCCTACAAGAAAATTAGGGAGGGACTTTTGACAGGGCGTGTAGTGATAGGACATGTGGTAATGGCTTTAAATGGAAAGAGAGTAGATTTGGATTAGATATAAGGAAAAAATTCTTTACTGTGAGGGTAGTGAGACACCACCCCATCCCTGGGAGTGTTCAAGGCCAGGTTGCATGGGCTCTGAGGAACCTGATCTAGTGGATGGGGGGTTGGAACAAGATGATCTCTAAGATTCTTCCAACCCAAACCATTGTATATTTCTATGATAAAGTTCAAGTTTATTTAGCTAACCAGGTGTGAAACTAGATGAAAAGGCACTCAGTATTTCAAAGACAGCAAATATCCCCAGTCTGCATCCTTTTGTAATACATAAAATCATGAGCAGACCCATGCAACCTCTTCTCTGTAGCTCCAAACGCAGCTGAACTTTAAGTGTGCTAAACGTTACTGGTTGACTTGAAGACAACTTCAGCACTAAAGACAGGGTTTTGATGAAGTTGAAAATACATTCAAGAATGCTGTTATAAAAATTAAACTAGGCAAAACCAACTGATACAGCTGGAAAAGACCTAACTTTTTGGGCACAGCCCTTCTTCAGATCTAGGGGAAGGGAAATTAACAAAGCATCCCAGTGTTTTCAAATGGTAGACAGAACAAAAAAAGCCTCCTTTCTGATGGCAGCCTGAATGACCTACATTACCAACATCACAGGACCAACGCTGCTCGCGCGTAACAGCGTCTGACAGGGCTAAGAGCTCATCTCTTGTGTAGTACTGAGCTGTCAAGCAGTACTTCCAAAAAAACCTGTGGTGTTGGTCTCCACAATCCCATTTGATGCATTTCAAGCAAGACACAGTATTAAAGTTTTTAAGGGAACAAGACACAGACGCAAAAAAAATAAAAAAAAAAAAAAAAATAAAAAAAAAAATCAATGAATGCACGAACAGAAGAAGACTAAAAGCCTTATCCTGCCACCAAGATACGGAGAACAAAGTGCAGTAAACTTAAACTGGTGATAGAGAAGTTCAAGTATCTGGAAATGAAAGCACAGTAAGAATTTTTAAATTGCAGAAGAAGCTGTGAACCTGCCATCTTAACAGTGTAAATATCTTCAAGGAATGACTTCAGTCTAGTCATCTCTGCCTTGGGTAGAAGGACAGACTTCCTCTTCATCCTTGAGTTTTGAAGGTCGTTAAACACAGCGGGATCAATATCCTTAAAATTTCTACTGAAAACTCTTCTCTAAGAAGTTCTATATAAAAATACCAATAATTCAGTTATTGATGTTTCCAGAACCTCAGCAGTCATGACTACCTCCAACATCCCACTGTATCATTTGGCTCCCCCACCTTTCGCTATCCTACAGCTTCAAGTTTCAATAACACCTCTTACTCCTCCTCTTGGAGGATGCACAGTCAGCAGCAATTTCAATGCTAATCAATAACGCGTTACTGAAACTAAAAGCCTTAGCTGCATTCTAAGTTTTTATTGGCACTGTAGCTGTTCTTAGAGTCCATGGCAGCTTGCTCCCCTAAGATACAGAACCCTTTTGCTGGAGCTTTTTGTAAAGCATCTGCAGGATAAGCCGAAAACCAACCACAACCATGCGTGCTTACACCCTGGTCCAGCCAGACTTTATGGATTTAGTTAAAAAGCAGGTAAATCTGCATCACAAGTCTATTCATCCTGGAAATACAGTTCCAATATTTTTCTATGTTAAGTCTTTCATAGAAAAACTTATCACACGCTGCTGTGAAAAAAATAGAAATAAAAAAAATCAAGCCATGTGAAACATGTAATCTGAATGGAGACTAACTACAAATTTTAAAAATCTTTTTAAAGGGATAACTCGTGACTGAAGGTAGAATCTGGACGACATCTTTGTGCTAGAGTTAATTTCTTAAGAAGTTTCACATCCATCTCGCGCTTAATTCCAGCCCACCAACAGAAGCACAGGCATTTAACAGCTCACTTCTCTTATTCTGATCCCTCATATGAATAAAGTCCTGAGGAAAAGTGTGCTTGCTACAAGAACAGACTTTTTTTTTTCTTTTTTTTAAGTTTGACCCTTCCATATGAAAACCTGAAGAACATCAGCTTTATGCCTGACAAAATAACTTCTGCAATTTTTCATGTTCAAATTATTGATCCTCAACTCCCACCTAACAGGGAAGGCTTGGGAGAAACATCACAGCTCCCATAAGCTGTTTCGATATTTTCTTAAATACATTCTTCACCTTCTGACAATCAGAAATAAAAGAGGGGAAGAAGTCATAGGTAAAATATCTACAATTTTTCATACTACTTCCTTTTTCCCTGTCTTCTGCTGAGCAAATTAACCCTGCACAAATAAAAAGTTAGCAGCTAGCTACACAAGCAGAGCAGTGGAACTCTACATTAAGAGCTGTCAAGGATGTAAAAACAGACTAAAGGAAAGCTTAAATAATCTTTTATTTATGGTCATTTTAGGCATAACTTCTAACAAAGCAGTTGATAAAAGTTCAGCTATGCAATGTTTTTCCTCTTGGTTCACTGTAGCCTGGGATGTTCTACTTCAAACAAGCTTATGTGTATTTTGGGGGAAGATCCTCAGCCACTCCCAGCTCAGGTCTCACAGAACAAAAAAACATACTCCAGCGACTAACATTTTAAATAAACCAACTACACAAGATCCAACTTGATTTTTTTTTTTTAAAAAAAAAAAAAAAATCTTTATTTCAGTAACACTGTCACCCACACCCTTCCTTTACTTCATAGCTGCTGCTATGAAAACCTTAGGTATAACACCGTCTGACGCTATAGCAACAGCAAGCGTCTCCAGTGACTCATCTAAGAAAGCTTCAGGTCTCATCAAAACCTACTGCTAATTGTGCCCAGTTCCACTAGTATTAACTTCTTGACAAGACAGAGGGATGGGGAAAACCTTCTTTTCCAATAACTTTGTATTTTATCAGCAGAGAGAAACAAAAAATCCCTCAAAAATTCAACAGCAACAAAAAAAGTAGTAACATCTTGAAAAATTTACCAAGGCTCAGTCACAGAATCATAGAATGGTTTGGGTTGGAAGGGACCTTTAAAGGTCATCTAGTCCAACCCCCCTGCCAGGAGCAGGGACATCTCCAACCAGATCAGGCTGCTCAGAGCCACATCCAACCTGGCCTGGAATGTTTCCAGGGATGGGGCATCCACCACCTCTCTGGGCAACCTGGGCCAGTGTTCCACCACCCTCAGTGTAAAAAAAGTTTTCCTTATGTCCAGTCTGAATCTGCTTCCTTCTACTTTAAAACCATTACTCCTCGTCCTATTGCTACAGGCCCTGCTGAAGAGCCTCTCCCCATCTTTCTTGTAGGCCCTCTTGAGGTACTGGAAGGCCACTATCAGGTCTCCCCGGAGCCTCCTCTTCTCCAGGCTGAACAGCCCCAACTCTCTCAGCCTGTCCTCACAGGAGAGATGCTCCAGCCCTCTGATCATCTTTGTGGCCCTCCTCTGGACCCTCTCCAACTGGTTCATGTCCTTATGCTGGGGGCTCCAGAGCTGGATGCACTACTGCAGGTAGGGTCTCATGAGAGAGTCTTAGAGGAGCAGAATCACCTCCCTTGACCTGCTGGTCATTTAGTCATTTAGGTGGCTTCTGCAGTAGGACACAACAGTATGGGATGTGAATATAACTGCACAGGAGACCGATGTGGTGTGTGGGTTTAAAAGAGACTCACACAGAAACCTGCCAGGTGTGTTATGCATCTAAGCTGAAAGATCTGCAAGAGTTGAAGGGTTACAGAAATTTGCAGAAACTGTACTTTCTGTGGAGTAGTCTTATAAAAACA
>JAAGAY010048662.1:1354-26725 GCA_011801015.1 Ardeotis arabs
CCAAAAAAAAAAAAAAAAAAGAAAAGAAAAAAAGAGAACAGGTGCTCTCCTGCTGTGAACATACCCAGTCAGGTTTGCACAACACTTCATCTCTAGCAGTCCAGTCTGATCCAGCGCACAGGCATAGATGTCAATGCAATGCCCGTTGGCCGCAGTGCGATTAGCCAGTGTCTCGTAGTGCTGGGGAAAACATACACAGTGTTTAGGATACCACAATGGGCAATTTTTCTACTGCTGTCCAGCTGAGGCCAACACGTGAAACACAACGTACAAATGAAACAATTACCAGTGCTGTGCTAACTGAACAGCTGTTTGCTCTTACTGCTCTGCTGGAGTACACTTCTCCTTCCTAGAATGTTTGCACTTGGCCGAGCGTGAGTTGCATGTCACAAATACAGAGAGTGGATGAATTGCATGGGATCTTTGTCTGTGACAACTCAGGGGAAACCCAAAGGTTTCCAGGAGATAGTTAAGAGAACAGGTGTCACACTGCTTTCTCTAAGCTGACAGGCACACTTCATGCCTGACGTTTCTACTATTTCAACTGTTGTTTTATACACCAAGAAGACAAAGGAAGCTTTCTGGAAGTGACCAATTCTTGGAAGACAGTTTTTTTACTCCCCAGAAGGAGATACAATGATGTTGATGAACAAACTCTCCACCTGCCATCAGCTAAGAAACTACACTGAAATACTTCCTTCTCTGAGAAGGCACAAGACTGTGCTGGACAAGTAACTAGGAGGGGGTCTTTATTACCCTTCCCTTGACCATTCTCACAATTTAACATACAGAAAAGGCTCAAGAACTTCAAGGACAATCAGGCAAATATCTGGACATACCCTTCCCACATCAAGAGAATGGAATATGTTTGTTCCCTGGGAAAGGACATTGGGCAGCTGTCAACATAGGAGTGTATGCAGGTGTGTGTTATGTCCTTTCCCCCCGTTTAGTGTTCTGACACAATATTCAGGGGTTTTTTTTAAACACACCCAGCAGGCTCTAGCACCTACTTTGGTGGCCTTCTTCATGAACCTTGCGTTGTCCTTCTCTATGTCATGCCAAGAACGAATGGGTGTTTTCAGTTCATCTCCCACCACCATGCCCGGTCCTTGTGTTGGTGGCCCACCTGTAAAGAGCATTATTCTGGCCCCGGTGTTTGGGAATGTGCCCTAAAATTAAAACAAAGACTTATATCAGAGAGAGAGTGGGAGGGAAAAAAAAAAGGGGGGGGAAAGAAGGAGAGACTGATTAAATGGCAACAATGCTTTCTTTAGAGAAGCATCTGCATGTGTTTCTGCAATGTCATTAGGGATCTGTCTCTGCTAGAGGCCACCTTGATAAACAGCGATGCATTTCCTGACAGTCACAGCACTCTCAAGTTTAGATTCAAGCTACGTCAAGTATCTTGACGTCGTAACAGGAAGTAGGCAGTTTCTGTTCTTTTTACTTACATCTCAGATGACCCTCAGATAAACCCAGTGTATAGTATCACCTCAACACAATGATACACACAAGAATCAGAGACCTTTAAACACCTGCATATTTCACCATTTACACGTAAACTCCCAGCCCACTCTACCCCAGCTGGTGCTAGTTCAGTCAAACATCAGCAGAAACAAATTGCACCTCTGCAGTCCAACATAACTGGGCCACAGACCAAGCTGGACTGACACCTGCAAAGACTGCCGGGTGCTTACTTTGACCAGCTCATCTCAAACAGCAGCACTAAGAGTACCTCCAGTAAGCCAACAGCAATCGAAAGAGCTACTCCAGTGGAACGTAAAGGCCTCTTTCCCTGGGTCACTGGCCATGGGTCCCTCTGGAGTTCTCCAAGCAGATCTGTTAAATTCATGTCAATCTTATGCACTGGCTGCAGAAACCTGCAAAAATTAAAATAAAGTGTTTTCCTGCTTGTAAGTCCTTCCAGTTTAGAGAAGAAAGAAAGTGTCTCTTTGTTCCTGGCACACATAAATTGCACTGAGATAGTTATCAGAAGTAAAAAGTCACATCGCATGTTCCCTTCTTACATCCAGACTTTCCAAGCTAACAGGCCTGTGCAAAGTAAAAAAAAATTATCAAAGCAAGACATCAGGAACTGACAAGAAGGCAGTCACACAAAGGATAGGAAAGAACTTCAGCGGTGATTCAGTCTACCAAAATACACAAGCGCTGCCACTGAAAGAGGAGCTAAGAAAGAGAAAACTGTATTCAACAGAGGCAAATACAGCTTTACTGTTCAAGGATCACTGCTTGCTTGTCAATCATTTTTTGGACTTGCTGGGTCAGGTGGTAGGAGGTGGTATGTAGGTGGTATTGTTATGCATAGACCAGGACCCCCATAGATTGGTCGATCAACAAGACAGGCCCTTGCTCCAAACAACTCCTGAGCAATATTGCTTTTGAAAGAGAGCTACTCTATGTTTTACAAGGAGAAATCCAGTCTGAATGGCAATCATGTTCACTATAGAAGTCTAATACATTGCCTGCAGCTCTAGTAAATCCCAACCATATGTATCACTTGATGTAGGGAAATAACTGTGACAAGACAATACCATTTAAATCTTTTTACAAAGACTCCCCTTGGGAAACCTAGGTTTAGAAGCAGGACCCCAAAGGGGCACAAAACATCTGCCCCGCTCTTCTGCTGTGCTTACCTGCTCGAAATAACAGGTTGCTCTGGAGTTTGAAGAGGTCTTCCCTGTTGAATGGGGACAGCTGGCCTTGAAAGCCCAAGCATATCCTAGAGAATAGTAAAGAGGAGGCAGAGGAGATGTAGTATGCAAACACTAAATGTATTATTTGCTGTCAAGCAATACTCCCTGAGGCCTGCAACACTGTAGCATTAAATACATTAAAATCTGAAATTATTCATTTCTGAACTCCTACTAGGAATGGATCAATGGGTCCATTATGCGAGATACACAAACTCTATCTTGGACAAGATTCTGAGGAACTTACAAAGGCAAAAAGACAGGACAGATACTGGGACAGAAACAGGATAACAGTTAAGAGCACTTAAACCTCACTCCTCCCCAAGAGCCCAGAGCTTGAAAGACCAGCAGTGGTATCAACACTGTTAACAAGAACAAGCAACTGGCCTAAGAGATGGCAGAACATACCTGTATTTGCTTAGCTGTCAGGTCCTTTGTGCCCCTAAACACGTAGCTCTTGGAAATCCCTTCACAGCTCAGCTCGTGAACCTGGACCATCCTGCCGAAAGTGATAAGCCCCACCAGAGCGTCGGCAGGCAGCAGACTTAGGGACATCTGGAGGGACTCCTTCAGTGCCTGCAAGTCCTCCTCTTCCAAGCACGTGTCGACAACATAAAGGAAGATCAATGGTGTCTGCGGACCTCGCTAATGTGGAAAGAGATGGATTTATTAGGCGCGTGCATACGCCAGGTGACACTTTATAATGCCTCCAGCCAAGGGATAAAATGAGCCCTACCTTAAGCACCTTGCAGAAATGCTATTTATTTGCATTATCATAAGTAAATCTAATACATACATAAGCCATCACAAACAAGACAATTCTGGGGGCTTCAAACTTTCCTCTGACTCATTTACCTGCACTATATATTCAATTGTTGAAAACTGAGGCATAAGCTCTGCTGGTTGATTGACTTCAGATATGCCTGCATATGCTGGAGGGAACTGAAAAAGAGAACAAAAAATTAGGACAAGGAAGCTGCAGGACAGAAATGTAGGGCCCTCCCCTGCAGCACAGAGGCTGCCCTGCTCATGTGGTTATTTAACTCTTTATTTACTGCACAAACCCCATTAATTCATGACAAGAGACCCATACTGCTGTCTTCCTAAGCACAGACAACAAGTGGCCAACAGTAAGGACAGCTGCTCAATCCAGTGTAAACAAAAGGTAAGACTAAAGCAGCGACTACGCCTAAGCTGAAATTCATTTAGTCATGTGACACTTTCTGATGCCAAAAGTCTACTCAAATCTAATGAATTTCATACTTGGCAAGAACAGTAAATGTCAAGTCCAAAAAACACACTGGAAACACATGGGATAAAATAGTGTTTTTATCTCCTTTCTATGCCCTGCACACTGGGAAAATCACAGGCAAAACTGAACTGCAAATAGACAAGACGTCAGGTAAAACAGACCTGTTAACAAGTACTCTGGCCTGGGTTCACAAGAGAAAAAGGCCAAGGAAAGGAATATAGAAAAGTGCAATTTATGCTTAACATCCTTTGCCAGCAGAGGCCGTCAATAAAATCTTCACTGAAAAGATTAAAGGGCTGATGCTTTTTCCAACTTACTTGATTCCTCTGAAAACAGAAGTTACAAGCCCAGAGCTTGGCCCGATAGTCAACTTGGCTGCAAGGGAAAGATGAGGCGTTAGTGTAACTATAGGAACAATTTTACAGTGCAGCTTCACAATTATCTATGCTGGTTCACCGCACTGAGAAAGAAATAGAGTACCAGACACTCTAATGCTCCAACTTGAACAACAAGAGTTTTAGGGATTCAGACTCTTGTTCTACTGCCAGAAAATCCATTAGCTCATCCAGCCCTGTCACTTCCAGGCTTGTCGGCATGATGGCCCACTGACAGCTCTCCAGAGCTTAGCCTTTGGCAGACCAAGACTTGGGTCTAACCATTCTTTCACTACACTTCAGTTTATCTCAGTCATCTTCTTGTTTGTACAGCTGTAGCACACAAGTACTCCAGTCACAGAGCAGCAGAAGCCATTCACCCAGATCCTGCACAAACACTGAACAAACAGGCTGTTCCCTGCCCCAAAGAGTTTACTCTCCTTTGCCCGTTACAACATCCTGTAACTGCTGGTGCAGTGAAGCCTGGCTATATTCTTATTTCATGGGCATTATCTCTTACTTCCTCTTACTGGCCTTCCCTGCTTTTTCTCAGCCCAGTGCTATGCTCCCAGTATATGATCATCACATGATTTTGGGACTGAGATTATTCCTCTTAACTTATCAGCAAAACTTCAAAGAAAACTTTTGATGCTCATACTGGAACTGACCTACAAGCAGTAGGATGTGTAGGAAGCAGGAAAACAAGTGAACATTGCACCCCAGAGAACAGTATCACTACAGTCAGCATCTTTTTTTCTTTTAAGTTTCATCATTCACCACAAAATTCTCTGGGATGGTAAGAGGACTGGCCATTTCCATATCCTCTCTGCTCTGTTTCTGGCAGCTCTAGTAACAGGCTGGCATCCAACACATCTCATTAGGCACACGTGGATTTTAACAAACCCACTACATCTACACAAACACATAGACGTGGCACTTCAGGGACATGGTTTAGTGGACATGGTGGTGTTAGGTTGATGGTTGGACTTGATGATCTTAGAGATCTTTTCCAACCTTAAAGATCCTATGATCTAAATGAAAAAGGCTGCCAGGCATTGGGCAGAGAAAAAGGGGAATATGGAAGTAGTGAGGTTCAGACAAAAACTAGGTACTATCCAGCCTCTCTTAACATCCCAAGCCAAAAAAATTCATACCAGAGTGGGTTGAGCACCGCTTTGCAAGTCAGCCTGCTACAAAGCACCGGTTCATACTGCACAGGCGGCAGGTCAAGACGCTCCTTCAGTGGGGTCAGAAGACAAGCCAGGGGGACAACCATCCTTGTGGCCTCCAGCCTGCTGGAGGGCCAGACATTCCAGCTGAAACGCACTCCGTCACGTTCCTCATTTTGCTGGATGAACTCCAGGTACGTTGCCATGGGACTACAGAAGCTCTGAAAGGACATAAGCAACACACGTTCAGGCAGCAGTCGCCTGTTTGGACAGCAGTCCTGCAAAGGAAGTCAGCAGATCAACAACATGTAGGCACAAGGCATTGCAAGACAGAGCCAATATGTTATAATGAGTTAATCTTGTTATCAAATGAACCATATGACTACATTAATCTCTGCTGTCCAGTGCTCTCATCAACATCCCAAACAATTAAAATCCCACCAAATCCAACAAAGAAACAAACAAATCTGACATCAAAGCCAGAATGCAAGGGTTTTTTTTTTTTGTTGTGATGTACATTTAATATCCCAATACCCGTTCAGCTTCAGGCTGGCCTCAAGGCAATCCTGCCTGACTGGCATCAGTAAAAGAAAACAGGTCAGATTTGCAACACATCCTGAAGCCTTCAGCTAAAACCTTGAGGGGAGAAAAGGAGGTCAAGTCTGAAACCAAAACACTCATCACAAATGTCATCTGGTTTCCAGTCTAGCCTGCTTACTGATGGAAAAGAGCACGTGACAAAACATCAAAAAAGGTCTTTGGTGATTTTAGACACCCTCTGTGCATAGCACCATGTCCCACTCCCAGTAAGGGAGGAATTGAGAGTACAGCAGACTTCAGAAAACACATGCTATTCAAGGAGAGATATCCCCAACACACCAGGGAAGTCACTCTCTGTATTGCCTTACTAAACTCTTCAGAGGAAGATGTGAACAAGACCTCTCAGACCATCGTCACCTTTCATGTCTCTAAGAAAGGGAAGAACAAGCCTACTGAAAAACTCACTCATCAACTCCAGCCCACAAACACCACGCAGCATTGGCAGCAACTCACAGAGCCAAGAGCAGCAGCACCACGACCCACTCCGGCCAAGGAAACTCAGAGGTTCACCTCTGGCTGCAGGTGCTCCAGGATTACTTTACTCCTGGTCCTCACTGCAGCCGGGAGATTCAGGAGGGCTACAGGCATGAGAAATCAGAAGCACCACCTCCCACAGAGAAGAAGTTCTGGTGTAACATTTTCCTACAGACCTCCAGACTCATCAACATTTTCCTTGTCCTTGCTGTCAAGGGTGTAAATCAAGCTCACAGGCATTGCCCTGTATTTCAACCCTCACCTCTGGATGGATAAACAGAAGGGTTCAGCAACACATCCCCACCACAAATGGGTCTGTCAAAGTGAAAGTCAGAGCTGAGCTTCTCTGTAAAAGACCCCACACAGCAGAACAAGAAGATAAACACCTGATATCTCAGGCATGCAGCGCAACTGCAGTGCGAATTTACTCCATGTTACTCCAGCTGCAGCCCAGCACCACTCCGCTGCCCCTGGCCAAGCCCCGACTGGGTTTGGCACAGGCTGCAGCCCTGCTTTGGGGTTGGGACAGCAGAAGGGGAGGCACTCCTACCCCAAAGAGGACGGCGTAAGGTCGGTTTAGGGCCAAGTGCCTGCCCAGTGTGCCAGCTTCCTGACCAGAGCAGGGCCCTCCAGTCGCAGCAACCTCCAGGGCCTGGCCCAGCAGTGGGGAGGTCCCAAAGCCCCTATCCAGGAGAGGACGGGTCCTACCAAAGCTTCGGCAGATGAGTGGTAGCAGTACTCCAATTTCTGTACAGGATCTGCTAACAGGGCACACTGCTGACCCACCCCTCTCAACAAAACATCCCCAGCAAAGCCATAGGGCCCACCTCTGACCCCCTATGCCACTGGTGCCCAGCACTGCCACAGGGTAAAGCACGGACCCCCTGCACTGCTCCAGGTGGCACTGCTGACCCCCAGCCCAGCCCCGGGGGACACGGTTGACCCCAGCCCAGCCCTGTGGGACACTGCCAGGCCCCAGGACCCTCAGCACTGCCCTGGGGGACACGGCTGATACCAGCCCTGCCCTGTGGGACACTGCCAGGCCCCAGGACCCTCAGCACTCCCCCGGGGGACACTGCCGACCCCCGGCCCAGGCAGAGCCCCAGGGGACACCCTGATCCCCATGCAAGCGCTGCTGTAGGGGACACCACTGACCAATGCCCCCCATAGGGGACATCACTGAGCCTCCCCAATATCCCCCATAGGCTGACCCCCTCAGCCCCCCCTCACAGGAGACGCCACTGACCCCCTCAACCCCCCCTCTCACAGCGGATGCCACTGACCACCCCGACCAAGGCTCCCCCCTCACAGGGGATCCCACCGACACCCACAGCCCCCGCAACAGGAGACACCACTAAATCCCCAGCTCTGCTACACCACCCGCCGTCCCCAAAGGGACGGGGACCCCCAGGAACCCTCCCCGCAGCGCCCACCTGCCCGTTCCGTGCCGCTCGTCTCCCGGCAGGCCCCGCGCTCCCGGCAAGGCCAGCTCAGCGGTACGGGGTGCCCGCAGGCAAGATGGCGGCGGCAGCAGCACGCCCCGCCCTCCCCCGGCGAGGCTCCGCCGACATCTTAGCTAAGGGCACCCCAGGCGCCGTTCTGAAAGGAGGGGAAGCGTCGTGACCCGACCAAACATGGCGAGGCGGCGGCGTCAGGGAGGCCATCTTGACTATGGGTGCTAGGTGCGGCGTTGGAATATAGGCAACCGGGATTCCCCTACTAAATATGGGGGCGGGGAACGGCGTCGCTTTCCGGCACAGGCCGGTGAGCTGCAGGATGAGCGAAGCAGACCTTCTCCCAGGGTAGTCGGCAGCTTTGGAGGGTGCTGTGGCCCTCAGCAGGGAGAGTCGTCTTTGTCAGCGTAGAAACTCCTGGGAAAAGGTTATCAATAACAATTTATTAATAATACAGATACTGTTTAAAAAGATAAACTACAAGCCCCAAGCAGCCTAATGTTTGCCTCAGTTTTCAGCCCCTTCCTTCGTCAGGCCAGGGTCACCTTTCTGGGGCTCGCTGGCTCTGGAAAGCGCGCCAGGCCAAGCCCTGAGGCCGCCCAGGTCGGCTGGGAGCAGGGCGGGCTGAGCCGGGAGCAGGCGTGGCTGGAACTTGAAAAGGGGGGACCCAACGTTTGCCTGGTTTGGTTTGCTCTGAGGACACGCACCCTTCGACAGCACATCTCCCACCATGCACATACCAGCTTGCTGGTGTTCGCTTTCAAATATGCCTGACCCCAGTACATTGGATTTTCCTCCCTCACTGTTCCCAGAAAATAAGCAGGAGCCTGCTTTACCTTCACAGCTGGCTTGAGGCCACAGTGGTTCATGGCTCTGTGAGGAAACCTGCACCCCAGCCCGCTGGGAAGAGCCTGGTGCCCAGACCCTCTGGTGAGGAGGGATCCGGGGATGGCCACAATACCCAGAAACGCAACATGCTGCCTGTGGATGTGCTGTAGAGGTTTGACCAAACCTGACTTGCCTCAGAAACTTGTCTGTGCCTTGAAACTGGGCAAGTACATTCCCTCTTTCATTGCTTCCCTGTCTTGTTGCTTCCCACAGTCTCTTCTGAAGCCAAAGAGGTAAAGCCTGTTCCTCGTGAGACCGATGACAGAAATCCTCCACTGCAGCTTCGTGTAATGCTGTGTAGGTGGGATTTATCTTATCTTAATGTATGCACATAAAATCCATTGCTGAACACTGCAAACTTCCACACATCCTTCTAGGGGCAAAAGCGTTATAGTGAAACATCTTGACCTGCTTCTAGTGCCTTCAATTCATGTAGTGGTGAGCCTATAAATATTCCCCAGGCTTCTGTATGAGCATCACTCCATCTTCGCTTAAAGGAACTTAGTGACCTGTGATCAAATTTGCTCACCTATGCACTGTCAAGCTTTGGGGTATTTTTTTCTGTTTTCTCTCTTTTAAATGCAAGAGAAATCTATGTTTTTGTATTTTGTATTTTTCTCAAAGTAATTTACTAGAAGAAAGTCTGTTCTGAAGTTGCTTGGTAACACTCAGCTTAAAACAGGAGCAATGTGACTGAAAAGCTGCCCAGCAGCGTGGTCCTTCGTGTAGGTTTGATGATCAGGCTCCTGTTTTTCTCAGGTGTGTCAGAACTGACCCAGTTATCATGCTGGTATGTGCCTACACCTCTGATAAAAAAAAACAAGAGAACCAGTGGTATGGAGATCCAGGTGGCATTGCCTCCTACCAGTTAACTAGCACAAGAAATAAAAGCTGGCCAAACTGTGGAGTTCAGATTGCCTGTAGAGGGTCTTTGTTGTGACCAGCCGCAGCGTGATGTTCTTTCTTTCTACTCTGTGAGCTATGCGGGACACATCTTACACTTTTCTTAGCTATACGAAGGTTTTGGTAAAACTATGCATAGGAGGTGGGGCCAATTTGACAGACAATAAGCAATTAGGAATATAAATATGTTTTAAATGTTACTGCACAATCTACAATGGAATGCTTGGCTATAAAAAAAAGTAATAGGCAATCTCTTCTCAGTGTTCAAGCACCTGTAGAAATCTGTGACTGTTCCCAGTTCACAGTCTGTGCTAAGAGTTTGTTTACACAGAATTATCAAGAAGTTAAACAAACCATTGAGGAGAGAAGGACAAGGTTTTCCACTCTGTTCTCTGTGCCCCTCATGATACTTCAACAGACCCTGGCAGTGGAAGAAGAGCCAATGAAACTGCCATTGGGCTATTGTAGAGTTTGGATCCATCGGCAGTCCTTCTTCCAGTCCCTGGATAGCACAGAAGAATTGGCTGACAGATAAGGAGCGGAATTGCATAAGTACACAGATAGGGGCAGTTTTCCGAACACTGAATTCCACATGGACATTATCCAGGGAATACTTGAGGAAACTGCTTTAACCAAGAGCCATTCCTTCTTCCCAGGGTAGAAAAGGTATATTTTCTACTGAAGCATCTAACAGTGGAGAGCAATGTTCCACATTCAAAACAAAGCAAAATGAGTGAGCTGAACATTAATATTGCCTTCCTAGCTTCCTAACATAAGGCAAATCGTGTGCTTTGCAGGGGTTAAATTTGTGTAAAATCTGAACATGAGCAGAGAGATCACAAATTCAGTGTGAATAAAATAGCAAAAGGACACTACCTATACTTATACGCTAAAGTGTATAAAATTCAAATTACTTTACTACTATTGTTAACATCCTCAGACCCAGGACTTGCTCTCCAAGCACTATCAGTAAGAGGCCAAGCAAATCTCCTCTTCTGGAGTTACTAGTTTATGCTTCATTTTACATCTTCCTCACATCTCTAGGTCTCAAAAGCAAAGCCCACTCAGGGCTTCAATGCCATGCTGTGCCTACCCTGCGCAGCATGGCATTGAATTTATTGAATCTAATCTAATTTAATTAGATTAAAATTAAAACATTCAGCAACTTTTGCGAATTTGCAAGAGGAGCAAAGTCCTAAAGCCCTGTGTTTCTAGACCAAATAACTAAAGTAAAAGCTTTTACATTCTGTTTTCCTGGAAGAATCACAAGCTTGCTCAAAAAGTACAGGAGAGAAAAAACAGACTACCTACATAAGCCCAATTTTTTTTTGTGTGTTTAACAACTGAAAGAGGAGAATGCTTTGAGCTCTGCTTCCCCTCCTCCCCACTCCCACCAGGATCTCCTGAAGAGTGCAATTATTAACTTTCTCAGGTAGGAAGTTAACAATTTCAACAAGAACTTGGACACCGCCCGTGGAGCTTCTCACAGCACCTTTTTGTCCCCTTCTGGCTGCAGGCTATGCTGGGTTCAGGACAGCTGAGGGTCTGGCTACCCATTTCTCACAGGTGAAATGACAGAAAGTCCCAGCCATGTGAATGAAGCAAGAGGGGAAGTTGTTGCTCTGTTTAAAGTGTCTATGCCCTGTTTCAAGCGTGAAGTGTTTGGCAGCAATAGGAGACCGAGCTGTCCCCACTCGCTATTGTTTCTTTCCCAAAACTGCTCTGCACGTGTATGCAAACCAGGAAACCAGAGCAGGATTTAAGAGCTTTCTCTCTTCCTTCTTGAGCCCTAGGGCAGCCATACCAGTACGAGACAGAAGATGGCACTCGAAGAGCACCAGATGAACAACCATCACGCCTAACACCTCCAGCAGGGGCGAGAGCTACCGTCAGAGTAAATGAAACAAACAAAACCAGGAAAGACCGAACAGCCACTGAGCCACGTGGTGAATGTTTTCACCATCAAAGCTTCAAGTTTGCCATTTATGTTAATGTTTTAAACTTTGGACTTTAAAGGCTAAACATGTTAAACAGTACCTGCTAGCTGTACTCTCTCTCAGTTCACCATATAGCCTGGTACTGTAGTTAATGTTTCTCTTGGAAATAAAAAGCAATCTTGCAGTTAATTCCGTGTGAATATGGCATTTGAGTGTGACCACCCTCCAACTTGCCTTTGGACATTTGGTTACTACTCGTGAGGAAACCGCTCAGAACAGCCTGGTAGGCTCACAGCAGGGTCTGCTCGCCCCAGCGTTCAGGATAAGGGGCTGAGCAATCTGACCCAGGAGGGCTCTCGTGGTCCTGCAGCAGCTGAACTGTGGCCTCTTGTATGAGGCTTGCATGAAGAAATGAGTGGATCATGCTTCCAAGTGATCATCCGTATTTTGAGGATTAACTTCAGCTCTCAGCTTTCTACACATAACTGTTTTCATATTCAGTACTGGAGCTAGTATTACAGCTTCCTCAAAACATTTAATACTGGTTTGCAAAGGAGATAGCTTTGCTTGGTAGAAGAGAAGAATGAAGTGACTCAGGGAGGAAAAAAAGACTAGACTACTAATGTTATCTTTTAGCATTTATTCTCTTTAAAAAAAAAAAATAATTACAGGCTGATAGATTAGCCAGGTTCATGAACCAGAGTGACAGAAAGATCATTGCTCCAATTAATTTAGAAATAGATCAGATTCCTATTTCACAGACAGGAGAGTGAAACTGCTTTACTTTTCTCCGTGGGCATATTTTTTCCAAAGTTGAGAAGTCTTGTTACAGTTGCAACACTAAGAAGCTTCGGAGACCACAAAGGTCATCTAAACCAGATAAACAAAATACAAACAAGCCAGAATTTAGAGAACTTAATAAACCAGCTCTCTACTTCCTAAAGCCGTTCACTGACGACAAGCTCTCTCCTTTTTCTTACTGCCAATGAATACGGTCATACTGCATAAAGTGACATACCTGCATGATAAAGACATGTTGTTTCCTTGAAAGCTATCTTCTAGCTGCAGTAGAGCACAAACAATGCGTTATCTCTGCAGCAGCAGGATTCAGGACCCCATTGTGTTAGGGCTTCTTTGAAGGCAGGAAGACAAAGGCAACTCCAGCCCCACACCTCAATGAAATTACCTTTAGCCACATAAGGGATGTCTGAGGCTGAGGTTCAGGCTCCCTCCAGTGAAGCGAGCAGCGTTTTCCTCAGGCTTCAGCGTGCTGAGTGATTAAAGGGGGCAGAAAAAGAACAAATATCTGATCATTTCTCGCCCCCCCCTGCCCCCCCCCGCATCTCTTTTGTAAGAGCTCTTCTGCCTCTGTAGAGATACGCATCCCTGTCATCTCGAGACATGGCTGCAACAAAAGAAAGAGCCAGAAAGAGCCCGCTGTGGGTGCTCCCGCTAGCTAATACAATCAAACTCCTTCCACGGACACACCAGCTTATCAGTTGTCTCTGACTGGAGCAAACTAGTTGTTTGCTCCAGTCAGAGACAGCATGCCTACTCACAAACAAGGAGCCTTTGCCTGTGTATGGGACAGGAGCCTTAATTTTATTATTACTCTTTGTACAGCACTTACCATCATTAGCCTTCTGTCCACAACCCATAGTCTAAGTAGGAAAACAGGAACCAAGCAAGATTTGAACAGTTCTGTGGGATCCAGACCGCTTTTACAAAGTGCAAACTCCTGAACAGTATTGAAATAGCTGATGTAAAGCCTCCTACCCTTATTAAGTAAACTGTCTTCCAAAATCTGTTAGCCCACCATTTACTACTCATGGTCAGATTATCTGGCATGCTGATAACTCAGTTGTAAAGGTGCTTGACCATTGCCCTCCCAGCGGTGTCCAGGAAGGCTTATTGTCAGAGAGGGAATTTTGAAAATAGCCAGATGCAACAGGTCCAGGGTTGTGCTTCACCCACTAACTGTTTCCCAGTGCTGGGAGGCTCTCATGATACTGAGTAGTTGCGTAGAGATCCAGCCTGGATGCAGCAAGATTAAGCTACAGGTAGGAAGACTGTCTCTGCACAGTTTGTGTGTCTACGCTGCCCTGCCTGCTAGTACAGCTCAGCCCTCTGTTATTTTGGATGGTGGAAGAGCTGGCTGTACCATATATGAACAATATTATTTTATGAAAAAGGAGCTGACTTTTTTTTCCCTAGAGGTTGCTTGATTATAGGTTAAGGAAGAGATGAAGTAACTAATTGGCATAACACAGTTGATACAAAAATCTGTTTACTTCCCAAGTGGGATTTGAACCTACATTTTCCAAAGGCAGTATCATCCCTCTAATTCTGCCAGATGGACATAGATAGCCAGAGGAAATTAGACACAGCTCTCTTAAGAAGTCCATAGCCCAGCATATCCTGGGCATGAGGCTTATGAAAACAAAAGTCTGTATGTTATTGCCAATTCATCAGTCCAGAGTCACACAGAGGAGCCAGAAAGGTCACACTTAAAGAGAAACACAAATTGGCTCCACATTACAGGAAGAGAAGATTGTGCTTTTTGATGATGTGCTGGTATCATGCCTTTCTCAGATCACAAACCAAGGCCAGAGGCCATATTTATGTACAAACAACTGTCAGTGGCATCTTTTTCAACCCTGATGATATTCAGGCACAGATTATCTGTCTGTCCACCAGACAGAGGAACTCTTTTTCTCCTCTGGAAAACACATCTTTCCAGATTACTTCTACTCAAAATTTCATCTGACATATCCGTGGATGTGATGCAGCTGCCAGGACACACCAATACAGATTTTGATCATAATCCTGTAGCTGTCAGATGAAGGAATAAATACAAAGATGCATCAGCAGCACAGAGGAAATGAAGCACAGATGTACATGAGAAAAATCAGGGTTTTAATGATAAAGATACAGGTAAGAAAGATAATAAAGAATCATTGAGTTCTGTTTGACATATTTAGGATCTTTCTCACGTCAGATTCTTAGTCTTCAATTAGATGGTAGCTATCATGGAGGAAAAGTATCAGATTTAGGACTTTAGCACCCACCAGTAACCTTAGTCTGAAAACAAAGTTTGGGATCTCATTCTTGGCAACACTCATTAGCGAGTTTTTCTGATCAGCTAATGACTTTTTTTCCCCCTCATTCAGAATAAGCATCTGTGGAGTACTTGACACAATCCTTGGAAGCGATGCATCACCACCCAGCTGTTCTACGGCACTTCTCAAGTCCCACAACCAATTTTTGGTACAAGAATGGATCTACATTTCCACTTCAGCCTTGATCTTTAGTGCTGACTTGATTTCCAGTCTACTCATGGGACTGCTCATGCAACTGATATGTTGCTGCTTTACAGTTCATTAAAAAAAAAGTCACTCCATGTCCTGAAGTTGCTCACAAGTTTAAAAGACCGCTTTTAAAAAAGCAAGCTGGTTTGTCATGTGAAGCATAAATCCAGTTTACTGTTTTCTTTCACTTTAAAATTCCAACCACTCTGTCATATAAATACAATTTGATGGAGAAATCTCACCACCTTCATGGCAATCATCAAAAACCTGCAAAAGAAAGCCCTGTGTCAGTAGAGTATTTATATAAAGCAAGCACAATCCAACTGGAAGTAACACGCTTGCATGTTTTCTGCTCCTTCCCCAGCAGAGAAGCAGTAGTCTATCATAGGCCAAAATCTAGAAGTCCAATGCCAGCTCTAAGGCAGAGTAATGTGAGCACAACAAAGCAAAACAGACTCTGCTGTAGTAAATGATGCAAATGGACACACTGGCAAGTTTTACCCGCATATCAGTTTACAATCCAAGCGGGAGACACCAAAAGCTAGATAGAAATAAGTTAGCTTGTTTAAAAAAAATCATAAATAGGCAAACTTGCGATCAGAAAACGTAGTAATATAATTTGACAGCACCCTTTCACATACAGTACAGTAAAGGGACAACATATAAGTGGGAAACATCCTGGTCTAAACTAAATAACCCACCTCTTACACTGCACCTAACGCATCACAGATGATACCTATCAGCATAGTTTGCTTAAAAAGCCACGAGGATCATTCACGGGCATAACCTTGTAGTGTGCTGGCCGGCCATTTGCAGGACTGCATTCAAAATTTCCATGCACCCACCTGTTCATATCCAGAACTAGCTACTTACAGGGCAGAGTCCACAGGGCGTCCTGACTAATCCAGTGGGTTGTATGAGAGGACTAACGGCTCTGTACAACTTCATCTGTCCATCCACACTGCCTACTGTCCCTTCCTTTGCAGCAATAATAGTCATCTCCACTTTTCCATCATATATTAGCGTATTTAAAATGGTTTCAATGTCTTCCATTGACAACTCTACCTAAGAAATAATTTGTAAAATAAGCATTTGGAAAGATGCATGCCAGTAAGTCCTGCAAGGAGGAAACAAGCAAACGCCATGAGTAATATACTTAGAGTTCTAACCTAGCCCAGATAAACCCACCGCTCTCGCTGGGTACTTTATGGGGCTGTACAGATACAAGAAGAAAAGCAAATATCAATACCTCCTACTTCCCAAGCACTTTTGGATTACGCTAGCCTTGGTTTACCAAAAAGAACTTCCCTATACACCTCAAGTGTCTACATCATCCTAGCACAACACTTTTCCTTTCCAGGAAAATGGTCATGAAAGAACATAGACTATTGAAGAGATGTGCGTTGATGGTGACCAATAATTTCAAGGTGTGGCGGGGGGGGAGGGGCATTCCTATTTTTGGGTTTTTTACCTCCCCTAAAACTGTTCAAAGCGCATAGGCAAACTTGAGAGAAATTATAAAATATATCCCAGTTGAGACTGTTAATAGGAATACCTATTCCAGTTTCCATCAGCAAGTACGTGAATACAAATTCTTTTATACATCTTTAGAAACCCACATGTACAAACTATCTTGGAATCCTATGCAGCACCACTGACTCTCCTCAAAAAGCAGTAAAGCAGCAAAGCTCACCTCAACCACAGTAACTGGGTACGGTACTAAAGCACTTATCGGACCTCCGCCAAATTTGCAGGACCCAACTCCTGCAGCTAGTTATGCACTGACAATTTTGACAGGAGAAAGATCAATCTGTTCTGACCTTACTGATACCCAGTTCACAGATGTACTTCCACACCTCATGGGATGAGGCAAACGAGCTGTTCCTCTGTATCATTGGGTTCTGTTTGCTCTCTCGAGCTGCCTCTGCCTGAGAAAAAAGCAAAGATGAATTATAGTTAGTACTCACTGCCGAGAGCCTCCTTCATGGTTCAGTTTCAGGCAGACTGAAGTATAAAAGTTGATTTCTAAACCATTTCTGGGACCTGTTTTTTTATTTAGCATTCAAAGCTATGTCCTTAAGACTGATGTACATAAGGCAATGCAGTGCACAACTAAACAAGATTTTACACTAAATATGACAAAATTTACAAAGTAATTTAGATTAATATGAAGGAATATCAGCCTTTAGTATTTTGTTGACAAAAAAAATCCCCACATTTCTGCTGTACCTAGCACCAGTTAAAAATATATTTTAATGGAATAGTGAAATGCTGCAACCTGCATAGGACTTATTTAACTGAAAGCAGGCTTCTCCTGCAGTTAAACCAGAGAAAATTGTCTTCTGGGCAGAGCTGAATGACTACTGCCTTCTGTCCTCTCAGAAATTAGAAGCTCTGCAGGGAACACAGTGACTTTTGCTGAATTTTTTGGACCTGTGTTCTTTGCTGCTAGCCTGTCATTGGACCTTGGAGACGGAAGGCTTCACTTCCTGTACAGGGTGTGAAAATATGCATTATTAAAATGCAACACCATCACACTTGCTGTGACAAACACAATCCAGTACAGATTTGCTGATCTAGTTATAAACAATGGCCAACCCTTACAGAAAACACTATGAAAAACTTAAGCCTTGCCTGTCAATGGTTTTATAACAAAAATAATTACTTGCACAAAAGAAATAGAAAATCAATTTCATAGAGGCACTCACCTTACTCTGTAGAAATTTAAAACACTGTTGATTTAACACCTCCACAAATTCAGACTCAAAGTCTTGGTCACTGTACCAAGCCCCACCAGTCACTGACCGGTCAGGCTGCAAATTGTATAACATATACACCTTCTTCTTGGATGCCTGTTAGAGAAAAGTGCACAGCTCTTATCAGCTGAAAATCTTCCTTTCTTAAGGAAAGCTTAAGAAGAGACCTGCAAAGATATTACTCAAAGGGCATCACTCCTGAAACCTGGTCAGGAATCCAGCTGACTCAAGTTATCCTTAACATGTTTGACCCTCAGGTAACATGGAGATAAAGAGAAGATCAATACATTTAGATTCCTAATTATTTTATAACATAGTGTTTGAAGAGAGAATCCCACTAACAATGTGCACACAGTACAAACCTCACTGAAGAAGATCTCAGAGTTTAATTTCAGCCTACTGACTCTAATCCCCATCCACATTCAAAAGAGAGCAGGAACATGTCTTTAGAAGATAGCAAAGAAACTTAATGGAGAAGCTTTCACCTGCTTCTGTGGGATTCAACTTGTGCACTTGTGACAGGAAGACCCTTCCATGATTAAACTCTGCAGCTGAATTAGCCCTTGTGAGCCCACTCCTTACTGCCACACCTAGATGGAGTGAATGGGAATGCTGCTTCAGTCCTGATATATTAGTATATTAGTAGTCAGTTAGAGGACAACGGTCATCTGAAGGACTACTCAGCAACCACTGAAGCAATTTTATCAGCATTACGTCCCCTGTATGACTACATGAAGCCAGGATCTCTCACAAGAACGTGAAAAAGCTACTGCTTCTCTACGTCTAATTTCTTTATCTCCACTGTATTTTTATTTAGGAAGTTACCCTCACCTCTCACTCACTCCCTCCCTGCTGCCCTGCACCCCCTCCACCCGCCATCCCCCGCCAAAATGCAGGCATGCAAAGCCAAGGTATTGCTTCCATGGTGCAAATGAGACTGGCACACAGAAAAGGCACACAACATAAAACTTTCAAGAGTTCACAAACAAGTGGTCTTCCTGGTGTATCAGGGCCTGCAACAAGACAGAATTTCTGCTGGAAACCAGAAGAATGTCCAAAGAACATGCTAATAACAATGATTTGTAATTAAGCAGGTAAGGGAGAGCAGGATGCTGCATGAGCATTATAACAGAGTGAGAAAAAGCATAGAAAAAGATAAGCTCTACTCTGGTACGTGGACTGTTTGCACATAAGATAAGAAAGTACTTGAGTAACTGGAACAAAGTAGAGGAATCAAGACTAAAAGAGAATCAAATTACAGGCAGGTTGCTTATTTGGGTGGAGACTGAGTGGAGAAAGGAGAAAAGGGTGGTAGAAAGGAGAGGTAAGAAACAAGAAAGGAGAATAAGGTATAAAAATCAGAGAACAAGAGAGGGGAGGATCTGCAGATAGCAGGAATTATGGATGCATATGGACAGTAGAGAAGCTGGCCTGTGGACCCAAGTCCATTAGGATGCTGGAGGGAAACCCACCAGACTCTTCCCTAAGTTTATGTCCTAAAGACTAGGTATGGAAGGGCAGAGAAAATGGTGACAGACCAGCAGATTAGTAGTAAGCAGTGCGAGAGGTTTGTGAAGGGTAACAGAACTCTAACAACAGTTGTGTGCCTTAAGGAATTGAAAAAACTGAAACTGCAATTTTATAGTAATGGTGTGTAATTAGTAGTTGTGTGAAGAATGATAAAACTGTATATTAACAGTGATGTTTAATTATTAATCAGTTAATCAGTTTGTTAATAGTATGTTGATTATTTAATAAACATTACAGCCTCTCATATCTGTTGCACCTCAAATCTGCATACTAAAGGCAGGGAGTCACTGGTGCATAGTCAGTGAGAAAGCTGGAGGCAGAATGAGATTTCTCTGCTCCCACTCTCCTTTCCAAACATACACAGCATGCAGCAAACATTTGAAGTTATTTAAAAAGTCACAAAATACTCACTGCTACAGATTTAACTGCTTTAATTAATTTCTTGCTTTCCAAGTTTTTCAGAATCTTGTTGATCTCCGTTAAAGGCAAATTACTTTTGTATCTAATGTCCCTGCTCCAAATACCTGTTTAAAAACAGAGACATGAACAGAAACAAATAGAATAATCCATTTATTTCTGTACATACTCACAAATCAAAAGTCACATCACAACATTGCTTGACTCATTTGCCAACCGTAGGATGTATCCTTGATCCTACCACTGCCAGCAAAAGGGAGAGAAGGGACAGAAGCAGATGGAACAAAAGAACCAAACAACTGACAAAACCTAGAAATGCACACCACAACCACCACACTGTCCTTCTGCCCTTTACCTCTCCTCTGGGAGCTCTTACGAGTGGACCCCATTTCACTGCCAACACGAATACATCACAGAAATGTTCTTCTATTTTTAAGTAACTTGTGTTTGCTTCAACAAATATAGGACAGACAGTTTTACCTGCCATCTTTCAACCATCACATGCAATGACTGCTGAGAAAGCCCAGTTACTAGCAATGGTTTCTGCTGTTAAATCCAATACAGATACCACATTTTCTTTTAAGTAGCGAGTATTCTGCTGATTTCTCAGCTTGACAGTCCCATAGATAACTCATAATTCATACTGCAAGTATTCTGAAAGAGCCCCCCCAAAAATCAACCAGGACAAGTTGTTATTTTAAGAGATAAATATGTTGTCTTCTCTGGTTTGTAAAAAGTGGACACATGGTACACTACAGACCTGGTATGGGGATTCTAGATTTTGTACTTCTATTGTGTGGACAACATGCATTTAAAAGTTTGGACAGGAACAGTTCCATAAGTAAACAGAGTAAGTACCATTCACAATTAAAATTTATTTAAGCTACCTTTGTTGCCTGCATCTTCTATAATTTGGTAAACCAGCTTCTCTTGATTGTCAGAGCCTTTCATTTTACTGTAAAATAAGACAGACATCAGGATTTTTGAAAGGTCTAAAATTTGAAAGAAGTTGAATTTGTTTTAAACTGAAAACAAGTACTATGAAAAAGAAACAATGCACAAAGGAAAAAAATAAAACCCTAGACAATAAGCCAGCCATTGACAAATAGAAGACATGACACTAAACCTCTCTGGATCAAGGCAAGCTTGCCAGTAAGAAGCCACAGTAAAGAGGAAAGAGCATAGTACAAACGAAAAGTTACTAAGCAGGAGTCACTCAACTTGTCATAACAATGAGGAATTCGGAGTCACATATTAACACAACTGTGGAAGGTCAAACACAGCATGGAGCACAATTTAGGATAATCTGTCTCTAGACAGAACGTCTACAAAGGAATAGTAGCGTGCTCTCAACTCTAAAACATGTCTTTTCACTGGTCTGAAAAAGCCTGAAGTCAGCAATCTTTTTCTAAAGCATTTGAAAGAGAGGATGACACGCCTGCACTGAGAATAATTTTGCAGGATATTTCTTTCCAGAAGTATGTCTAAGACATCTTTTACTCAGATTTACACAGCCATCACAAGACATGGTTTGAAGGTACATTTTAATAAATCAAAGAGTGTGAGTAGCAGTTCAAGTGGCCTCCTGGAACTGCCGTAAATATGAATGCTGATCCTGCAACATGAGCAGTGCGGAAGACCACAGAACCACAGTTTGCAGATGGTATAGTTGGGCTTCAGCTAGATTTCAGCTGAGCCTATACAGATGTTTGCACAGATCACTTTGCTGTCATCTGGACCAGGAACTCCGCTAGCAAGTTAGAACCGTAGTCCTATGGCACTCTCTGTTCAGCAGAAACCTCTATACCTAAAACAGTTTTCAGGACCAGCTCAGGGGAGTTAAGTGTGAAACAAGCAGTTATGTTCTGTAACATCCCTGTTACAGAATCCATATTACATTGCTGAGTGTATTCTCAGCAATGCTGCACGCCAAGTTGTAGAACTGTGTTCCAAATACATTTACCCATCAAACCAAGGCTTACCTTGCATTTTGAGACTCTTTGATTCTATACAGGAGACCCGCATTGCTCCTGAGAAGGTCCAGTTGCCCCTAGGAGAGATGGAAACAATGCATTTATTTTCCGACAAATAGCTTGTCTCAGAATGTGGCAAGAATCCTCTAAACTTCTAAAATAAAAACTTATTTCATGTCAACTGAATAAAGAAAAGGGACAACTAGCATTTCTAACCACTGGAAACAATAATACCCTTAAGGATGGCTTTTTTCCTACAAGTACAATAATACCCTTGAGGATATTTTTTCCCCCCTAAGAGTATCCACTCTTCATCAGCTATCAGAAATAATAAATACGCTTCCTGACCCTTCCCACAACATCTATGCACTTCCTATTATTTCTCCTAACTTTTACATTGTATGAGGGACATCAAAGCTCTTGTATACTTTGCTCTCATCTTCCACCAAAACACTACTTTGCATGGCTACCCAAAAGTCATGTTTGAGCTCTACTGCACCATTTTTGAACAATTTTGAGTTCCAGTAGCAAAGTTCTACTTTTTACTAAGTAGAGATCACTGGAAAACTGCTAGTCAGGATCAACAGTACCTCTCAGAGGCAAGTTACCTGCATTTCTCACACACAGAACATTTGTTCTGCCCTTTGACATTCGGTGGCTAGGCCAGGCAAATTCTTATTTCCTATTTTGAAGAGGCAAGCAATTAGACAAGTCCAAGAGCATAACTGTGTATAACAGCATTAACTAACATTCACTCTTCCCTTGCCAGCTAATCCTTTCCCCATATTTACACACTTCTTTCTTATAGACTTGCATTATGCGGTTGACTGGAGCTCACACCTCAGGAGGATCCCCTTCAATGCTTTTCTACAGATGAAGTAACTGCAGCTTACCTCAAGCGAAGTACCCAATCCTTATTAAGGCTGAGCTCTCACTGCAGTTTTTCCCCCTGCCTGAAGTACTTACTATATCTCCCCACACACCCTCCACTCCCCAGGGCATCTATTTAAAAAAAAAAAAAAAAAAAAAAAAAAAAAAAAAAAAAATCCAGTCTTAACTATCTTTGAAGCCTCATTGTGAAATTTGGCCAACCCATTCAATAGTTACTGAACACACAAGCTCACATCCAATGTACTGATAAACCTCACATCTACAACAAAAAGACCAAAAAGAGAGACATTAGATTACTTCCAGTACTACCTAGTATGGTCCAAGCTAAGAAGTTTCAGTTATTAAATTAAAAAATAAATAAATAAATAAAAATAAGCAAACCACTGCTCTTCACTCAGTTTGGATACTTTCCAACACCCCTCTTTCTGAGAAAGCCCCTCTTTTCAACAACGCTCTCTTGATTGCACGACTCAGTCTGCTTTATCTCCTGACTTCACATATCCAGGAAGCAGCTAGCTAAGGAACCAAAAGGAACCTTGATCTTTAAAGACCTTGAGCATTTAGCTGATACTTAAGTTTATGTCACACTGAACCAACAAGACTAAACAGCTACTATCTGTTCCTGAACACGTGTCAGAAGTAGTTGACCGTGATCCTCACTCTTATCTTAGGCTGGCTCCTGATACAGTAAAGGGAAATGCACAGAGATATGGGAAATTCACAGAAGATGCAAAAAAAAAAAAAAAAAAAATCCTTGAGACATTTCACCTGCGTATTAACAGAGTAATCCACAGCTTTGGGATTTTCTGTGGCATTCAAGGAAGATCTTCACATATAAGAGCATGGGCTGACAGCCATTCTTTTATCTCTAGCTAATTAATTCCCCATCATTAATGGGCCTTGTGGTTACCACCTGTGGCCATGTTACCACCTTTGCAACTACACTTGCACCCAGATGTTACATTAGACCATTGTATCCTGCTTTACAAAGTAAAGTAATACAAAGTAATACACAGGGAAAAGACAACCCAAAAACTCTAGACATCTCAAAAAAACAAATGTGGTACTTCTCAGTGGTAGCTTCCTCACCTAGAAATTCATGTGGATATATATATTCATGTCAGCTTTGTACTGCAGAACAGAAAGAGTAAATTGAAATATGTTTTAATTGGTCTTAGCAATCATAAGGCTTACAACAACAAAAGTAAATTGTGGTAACTGTACATTGCGTCCAACTCTGCAGCCCCCAACATAAGAAGGACATGGACCTGTTGGAGAGGGTCCAGAGGAGGGCCACAAAGATGATAAGAGGTCTGGAGCACCTTTCCTATGAGGACAGGCGGAGAGAGTTGGGGCTGTTCAGCCTGGAGAAGAGGAGGCTCCGGGGAGACCTGATAGCGGTCTTCCAGTACCTCAAGGGGGCTGACAGGAAAGATGGAGAGAAACTCTTTAGCAGGGCCTGCTGTGTTAGGTCATGGAGTAATGTTTTTAAAATAGGGGGAGGCAGACATCAGGAAAAATATTTTTACAATGAGGGTGGTGGAACACTGGAGCAGGTTGCCCAGAGAGGTGGTGGATGCCCCATCCCTGGAAACATTCCAGGCCAGGTTGGACGGGGCTCTGAGCAACCTGATCTGGTTGGAGATGTCCCTGCTCATTGCAGGGCAGTTGGACTAGGTGACCTTTAAAGGCCCCTTCCAACCCTAACCATTCTATGATTCTACATTATGGCAAATGCTGATAAATCCAAAAGGATTAATTTGCTAGCCCTGCCCAGAAGTTGCTACCATGCAGACTGTGTGTATAAAGAGTGCTCCGGGTTTCCTGAAGTAACATGAGGAAGAGGAGACCACCCTACCATCGAGAGCAGCCTGTTGATCGCCATGGCTCGCTGCTGGGCTTCCATATGAGGCATATCATTTTGAATCACCTGGTCTGTGATACCATGAGGGAACTGATGACACAGCTCAATAATCCTGGAGGAAGAGAAAAGCAAGCTTAAAATCATGTTCTACTGCATCAAAATCCAAATCCAAACAGTATTAGAGTCAGAATGGAAGAGGGGGAAAATAACAACTCAGAGGAAAAGTGCCCATGAACTCCTTGGTCATGTCTATTGAGGGGACTTAGCATCTACTCCCTGTGCTGACAAATACACCTCTGCAACTGCTGGACAAACTACCTTTGCTCTTTGTGACAACACTGAATGTGGTGCTCCATTTTACTTTTATATTGTTCTCATCATTAAGTACATGGATTTAGAGCTTCCTGTACAGTTTTGTTATACAAAAGGTTCTGACAAGAAGGAATTGCTAGCTAGTCAGCGAATGCACATACTGATTAAATACTGTTTAGAAGCCAGTAAAGTAACGCAGAAATATTGCAATTCCCCTTTGTAAAATTTTCCAAGAACAGAAAGGCACCGGGGCAGCTGAAGGTAACCTGACCCACCCCTCGCTGCCACCTAAGCACCTGCCAGCACAAAACACACAGAGCCCCCCAAAAACAGCAAACCACTCCTTCGGGACCGATTTCCTGACCGCCACCCGGGCCTCAACCACCACGGCCCGAGGCACCGGCATGGCCTGTGCCCCACCTACTCCCCTCACATCTCTGCCGCCACCACCACCGCCGCCGCCGCCGCCGCCGCCGCCTCCTCCTCCTCCTCCCCCTCCCTGGCCGCCCTGACAGGCCCCCCTACCCCTTCACCGCCCTCTTCCCCCCACCGCCAAGG